>JASAMW010003494.1:0-18047 GCA_030247985.1 Epsilonema sp. ZAB3_2
GAGGTGAAGTCGGAGCCAGAGTCAGAGTCGGAGTCGGAGTCGAAGTGGAGTTGGAGTCGGAGTCAGACAACCTATGTACAACAATATGTACACAATACACTATACGTACAGCCAGACCCAACAGCAAAATACCGATATTTGACTTTGCTTTTCAAGTAGCCTTTTTGAAAAGCAAGCTAAAGCAAAGTCAAGCAGACGAAAACGGTCTGCTTCATCAAAAGCAGGTCAAAAGCAGAGAAAAACAGCCACCCAAAAAATCTGCTGCTTGATTGACAGGTTGCATAATTGCCCTAGCTTCTCGCTTCCTCTCTCCCCTCCCCCCAAAAGCACAGGCAAGTGAGGTGTGGCGCATCTTTGTTTGCTCTTGGCCCTCCCTCTGGCTAGCCACACGCCCTGTAGTAGCAACACTGTGTGCTGTACATAAGGCTGCTCGTCTGGACAGGTGTGTGTATGCGTCTCCTGTTCCTCTGAGGAGGTACTAACTACTACATTTTACATTACATACCTCCTGTATGTACACATTCGTGAAGTAATACTGTAAACGGGGAAATTTTCGGAAGGGGGAAATTTTCGGACAATTGGGACAAGAAATTGTGTCCAAAAATATTACCGTCCGAATTTTTTGTATGTACAGCGTACCTATTTTCATGTACAGTACGTATTACAGTACGCACTTTATTGTTGTGCATAGGAAGAGCAAGTGCGGTATACCCATACAGTACAGTACCTGTTTTCGTCCGCATTCATAGTATGCTATCACTAACTACTAGCACAAGCTCGCCAATCGCTATACTCTACATAAGTCTACATACTTTCTACATACTATACATAATTCAGAAATGTCGTTGTGCGTGCATGCACATGAGGTCAGACATCTGTCCGAAAATTTCCCCGCCCTATCCGTCACATAAGTCTACAGTATTTCGGAACGAAAACGAATGAACAAAATCAAAAAAGGCGGTGGGGGGGCCAGCCACATGAGGGCAAACCATCGTCCCAAAAATTCCCCCGCCCAAAAATGTGAAAATGCCCGTCCGTCGGTAAAAAAAAGGGGACCAGTCCGAGAAATATCCCCGGTTTACAGTAGCCTACCACTACAAACTACACTTTTACGAACAGTACAGTAGTAGGTACAGTACGTGTAGGTAGGTAAAATAGGTACGTTGGGAAAGAAAACCTTTATGCAGAAAGTGTGGACAAGCAAGGACACAGCTTTGGGAATGAACACAGATAAAAAAGGGAAGAACTCGTGTTGTACGTATGCGACAGGAAAGTAGGTGGAGGGGGGGGGGGAGGGGAGCAGCGCACCACCCCGGAAGGGGGCCCGGGCAGGAGTCCCTGGCGCGAAAAAAAAATAAAAAAAAAGAAAAAAAAACAAACAAAAAAAAGCAGAAAACAAACAAAAGAAAAAGAGAAGCAAACAAAAAAAAGATAAAACGCTTTAGAAAAAAAAAAAAATAAAGAAAAAAAAAACTACCCTACAACACAAGGAGAGGGCGGCTTCGTGATAAAAAAAAATGTACAACAATATGTACACAATACACTATACGTACGTGAAGCACTGTACAAGCTTTATTACTACTCCGACTCCGACTCCGACTCTGACCCCGACCTAAGGTGGACGAAGGTGGATGAAGGCGGATGAAGGTGGATGAAGGCGGAAGAATGTGGATGAAGGCAAACGAAGGTGGATAAAGGTGGATGAAGGTGGAGTCAGAGTCAGAGTCGGAGTCAAAGTTGAAGTCAGAGTCAGAGTCGGAGTCGGAGTCAGAGTCGAAGTGGAGTTGGAGTCAGAGTCAGACAACCTACGTACAACAATATGTACACAATACACTATACGTACATGAAGCACTGTACAAGCTTCATTACTACTCCGACTCCGACTTCGACTCCGACCCCAACCTAAGGTGGACGAAGGTGGATGAAGGCGGATGAAGGTGGATGAAGGCGGAAGAAGGTGGACGAAGGCAGACGAAGGTGGATAAAGGTGGATGAAGGTGGAGTCGGAGTCGGAGTCGGAGTCGGAGTTGAAGTCGGAGTCAGAGTCGGAGTCAGAGTCGGAGTCGAAGTGGAGTTGGAGTCGGAGTCAGACAACCTACGTAGTACGTACAACAATATGTACACAATACACTATACGTATGTGAAGCACTGTACAAGCTTTATTACTACTCCGACTCCGACCCCGACCTAAGGTGGACAAAGGTGGATGAAGGCGGATGAAGGTGGATGAAGGCGGAAGAAGGTGGACGAAGGCAGACGAAGGTGGATAAAGGTGGATGAAGGTGGAGTCAGAGTCGGAGTCGGAGTCGGAGTTGAAGTCGGAGTCAGAGTCGGAGTCGGAGTCGGAGTTGAAGTCGGAGTCAGAGTCGGAGTCAGACAACCTACGTACAACAATACGTACACAAGACACTATACGTACGTGAAGCACTGTACAAGCTTCTACTCCGACTCCGACTCCGACTCCGACACCGGCCTAAGGCGGACGAAGGTGGATGAAGGCGGATGAAGGTGGATGAAGGCGGAAGAAGGTGGACGAAGGCAGACGAAGGTGGATAAAGGTGGATGAAGGTGGAGTCAGAGTCGGAGTCATAGTCGGAGTTGAAGTCGGAGTCAGAGTCGGAGTCGGAGTCGGAGTCGAAGTGGAGTTGGAGTCGGAGTCAGACAACCTACGTACAACAATATGTACACAATACACTATACGTACGTGAAGCACTGTACAAGCTTTATTACTACTCCGACTCCGACTCCAACTCCGACCCCGATCTAAGGTGGACGAAGATGGATGAAGGCGGATAAAGGTGGATGAAGGCGGAAGAAGGTGGACGAAGGCAGACGAAGGTGGATAAAGGTGGATGAAGGTGGAGTCAGAGTCGGAGTCGGAGTCGGAGTTGAAGTCGGAGTCAGAGTCGGAGTCGGAGTCGGAGTCGGAGTCGAAGTGGAGTTGGAGTCGGAGTCAGACAACCTACGTACATCAATATGTACACAATACACTATACGTACGTGAAGCACTGTAAAAGCTTTATTCTACTCCGACTCCGACTCCGACTCCGACCCCGACCTAAGGTGGACGAAGGTGGATGAAGGCGGATGAAGGTGGATGAAGGCGGAAGAAGGTGGACGAAGGCAGACGAAGGTGGATAAAGGTGGATGAAGGTGGAGTCGGAGTCGGAGTCGGAGTCCACCTCTGGCTGAAAAGCCTCCACGTCCCCTCATCGTTTGTCCCCTATATGAAGGATTTGAAAACATTCGTGGTGCTTGGTTCATAGGCCTGTCGTTCATGGTCCTGCAAACAGTTTGTATGTGACCTGCGCGATTGCAATTGAAGCAAATCGGCCTCCCGTCAAATGTCCTCGTCTGTCGTTGACTTCCTGTTTGCCCCCGCCTTTGATTATAGCCACCTCTGTTGTTCTGATTTCCATAATTGGTACGTGCTTGGTTCTGTTTCTGTATCATGTCGTGTACCATACTTTCCAACGTGTTAAAGCGCTGTTCCAAAATTCTGTTCTGTGGTGCCTCATTTTCTACGGCTGCCACCGTAACTGCTTTCGGCGTCTCCGCGATGCCCTGCAACTCAAATCTGCGAGCTCATGCAACTGCCTCTGCAAAAGTTTGTGGATTTGCATATGCAACCGGTTTCTTGAGCGCCGGGCCCAAATTCTCAAGAAATCGATCCAAAAGCATTCGTTCCCTATTGTCTGCATCCATTTCTGGGTATGCATCCTGTATCAGGTCTTGCAATCGATCTGCGTACATTTCGGCTGTCTCTGTCATTGTCTGCTTGCATTGTGAATATTTCATTGCGTTCAATCGTTTAATGGCTTCTTTTGAATTGAATTGATCGGACAGCTTGGCTACTACTGGTCGTAATTTGCAGCTTCTTCCTGTGTGAGTGTGCTGAGGATCTGACTATACACTTTCTCTGCATGCTCTATCATCAATGAAGGCAATATCTCTAATCGTCTTTCTTTTGGCCACCTACACGCGACCGCCGTTTTGTTGAAGTCTGATAGCCACTTGACAAAATTGTCAGTAGCGCGTCCCCTGAATGGTGACATATCTCCCATTAGGGCTGATTTACTGAAAGGTTCAACTTGTTGGTTCTTTTGCATGACCCCGTTGAGACTTTGCGTAACAGCCTTGGTTACATGGTAACATCACCGAACATCACCATAGCCTTGGTAACATCACCGACGTGCATGCACATTGAGGTCAGACATGTGTCCGAAAATTTCCCCATCCGAAAATACAACTTCAAAACTCAACTCTCCATTCCATACCGCACGCATCCTCTTCTACTACCATTTATCAGCCCTTACATACTGCTACTTGTAAGGGCTTCACACTACTATATATGGTCACCCTAGGGATTTTAAGGAAATCGTAAACGAAAGGAGGGTGTACCATTGAAACCTAGGGATTTTAAGGAAATCGTAAACGAAAGGAGGGTCTCTTAGGCTTAACTGTAAAGGAAAGGCGGTTGACTTAGGCTTAACCATAAACAAAAGGAGGGTCTCTTAGGCTAAACCATAAACGAAAGGAGGGTTGAATGGGAATCTGGAGATTTTAAGAATCTGGAGATTTTAAGAGCTTGGGTCTGAGAGAAGGGTTGGATGGGAACCTGGAGATTTTAGGAATCTGGAGATTTTGGAGGGTCACAAACAAAAGGAACCTGGAGATTTTAAGAATCTGGAGATTTTAAGCGCTTCGAACCCCCAAAATCGTTATTTGTGGGGGCGCGCGCGCACTTCCCAGCTTGTCTGGCAACAGTTCTGCCGATTTTGCCTACTTGCTGTGTTTCTTACCAATTACACTGATTTTGACAGCACAATGCATACTGAGTCATTTGTGAGTAAATTTGCTTGCCAGGATGAAAATGAGCTGGGAGCAAAAAGTCTGCCAGGAGGAAAATGAAGTGAGAAATAATGTGCAGCAAAGTTGTTTGGATTCAAGTTTCTGTCAGAAAAAAATGTCTCTATCATGTGGAACTTTGACTCACTATTGTTTCCAGCTCATTTTCCTTGTGGCAAGTTTTTGTACTCAGCTCATTTTCCTTGTGGCAAGCTGCTGTCCACAAATGATGTCATCAACTTACAAACATGTTCAAACATGTTTCTCAACTATTTTGCATCATGTCGAACTTGACTCACTATTGTTTCCAGCTCATTTTCCTCGTGGCAAGTTTTTGTACTGAGCTCATTTTCCTCGTGGCAAGCTGCTGTCCACAAATAATGTTATCAATAGTGATGTCAACTGAAAATCTAAATGTGGTACCCAATTATTTTGGGTAAAAATCGTTTAAAATTGTTTTCGCAAATGATGTTGTCAATAGTGATGTTAACTGAACATCTATCTGGTAAGCTCTATGATTGAGAATGATGTCATCAGCTATTCTGGTTGTTCTTGTGTGCCCCCCCCCCCAGATTTGGGGCTAACAAAAGACATTTTGACCTGTTAACCAGTTAACAGTTAACTGGAGTTAACACAGTTAACTGAAGTTAACACAGTTAACAGAGCTACTTCTGTACTACTTTTACTCTTTGCAGGCAGATTCATTGCATACAAAGAGCCAATTGCCCATACAAGTGAGCAGAACACTTGGATTCAATGTGCTGTTAACAGGGTTAACCAATCTGTTCCAAGTAGACACCATATCTCTGCTGTTTTGAAGCTATTGTTTTTGAATTATTTTTTATTTGCAAAAATTGCATGACCAAAAATTGGATACATCACATAAAATACTTGTTTCATTCAATGAAATCATTTTCTTAAAATGCGATGTCAGGTAGTATTGAGATTGCGTGGACAGGGGGGTAATTTTCAGTTTTCTCTGATGACGTGAGCATAGCCCAACTGATTTTACGTATTTTACAAAAAGACCGGGTCAAAATTCGCACCAGTCCTGAGATATAAGGCCTCAAAGTTGACCACAATTTGACCTTAATTTTTCACTTTTTCACCCTAAAATGGGGGTAAATAGCCCCACAGTGGGGCTTTGGGGCTATAAATTTCACACACATAGACCCTATGGGGGTACATGTTCAGACAAATTTTGAGCCCTCTAGCCCTCTTGGTTCAGGAGTTAAGCTGTTTTTGCTGAAAATCCAAAAATTACAATTTTTTCATACTTTTCAAAATTTTGAGAGAGTTAGTCCGTGTGCCCGCTGTTTTATTTCTGAATCTTGTAGAGCAGAAAATTTGCTACAAGATAGGCTACATTTGAAAAGAAAGTCACCTATGGGAAATTTTCACAGCAAGGCCTCAAAGAGTGGCAAGTAAGGGTTTTAAGAGTGTGCGTTTTCCCCATTTTTCAAGCTAACTCAACAATATCACGGTACTCTCTCCTCAAAAGTAGCCTATCTTATGTAAAATTTGATGAAGATTTAGAAAAAAGTATTTTTGCCCCCAAAAAAGTTAACCCCTAGCATATAATCTTACAAAAGATGTAATTGATTGACAATTTTTGAACATTTTTGGGGTAGGGTTAACTTTTTTGGGGGCAAAAATATTTTTTTCTAAATCTTCATCAAATTTTACATAAGATAGGCTACTTTTGAGGAGAGAGTATCCGTGATATTATTGAGTTAGCTTGAAAATGGGGAACGCACTCTTAAAACCCTTACTTACACTCTTTGAGGCCTTCTGTGAAAATTTCCCATATGCTTTCTTTTCAAATGTAGCCTATCTTGTAGCAAATTTTCTGCTCTACAAGATTCAGAAATAAAACAGCGGACACGCTAACTCTCTCAAAATTTTGAAAATTATGAAAAACTTGCAATTTTCGGATTTTCAGCAAAAACAGCTTTACTCCTGAACCAAGAGGGCTGGAGGGCTCAAAATTTGTCTGAACATGTACCCCATAGGGTCTATGTGTGTGCAAATTTATGCCCAAAGCCCCACTGTGGCTATTTCCCCCATTTTAGGGTGAAAAAGTGAAAAATTAAGGTCAAATTATGGTCAACTTTGACCTTATATCTCAGGACTGGGTGCGAATTTTCGACCCGGTCTTTTTGTAAAATACGTAAAATCAGTTGGGCTATCAGCTACGTCATCAGCAGAAAACTGAAATTACCCCCCTTCCCTCAGATACTGATCCTTCCAGACATCGCGTTTTAATCATCTGTATCTGTTTCATCATCTTCAATCAGTGGATCAAGGCCTCAAGATTTTGCTTCAATTTCTTTTTGATCAGGAATTTGTATTTGTCCCATGCTGTGTCCCACATTCCCATCATTACATCTTCACTATCATCTTCCATTTCATCCTCTAGTTTGGCCACTTTAGCTTCAATTCGTTGACCAGTTTATCATCTTTGGAGCAGACATGATATTTTCCATTGTGTAATAGTTTAAAGTCATTTTCCTCAGAAAGGATGTGAATAATTCGCCTTCCAAGAAGTCCTGATGTATTACACCAGGCACAGACCAGGTTTCCCAATGGCTACTCTCTCATTGACAGGTTGTCAGCTGTGTACTCTATGAACTGGCTCCAAAAATCTTTTTCCTTTTCTTCCTCTTCTTCACTTTCATTGTCATTTGTTTCAATTTCATACCACTACTTCTGTTCTCTCTTCCAGCATTGGATCAGAATCACTTCTGTCACACTTGTTTCACTATCCACATCTTGTTGGTCTTCATTATATTCTTTGTTCCTATGCTTCTAATTACATCCGATTATAAGAATATTTTGTGCAAATTCCTTGTTCACAAATTAGGATTGTTGTATTCCATTCTTTGTCAGTTTGGCTAGATAGAGAAACACTTACTGTTGGGTGTCAGTTCTGGTTCTAGCAATGTTAACAGTTAACAGTTCACCTTGTTACAGGGGAAATAACAAGTTAACTGTGTTAACTCCAGTTAACTGTTAACTGGTTAACAGGTCAAAATGTCTTTTGTTAGCCCCAAATCTGGGGGCACACAAGAACAACAGATAGCTATACATCATTCTCAATCATAGAGCTACAGATAGATGTTCAGTTACATCATATTGACAACATCATTTGCAAACAATTTAACGATTTTTACCAAAAATTCAATTTATTTTCATTACATCATATTTACTATTTCAGCAGCTTGCCACGAGGAAATGGTGGAATAGTGAGCATTTCGCTAACAGTCAAGTTCATGGGTTTTTATGTATTGTTTTTTTTTCTCTTTTTCCTCTTTCTCCTGGAGATAGTTATTAAAGAAGAGGGGTTGCGTGGAGGCGCGCCCCCCAAGTTTGGGTTGGCGCTTTCTTTATTTCTTTTTTTTCCCTCTCTCTCTTCTCGTCCCCCTTTTCTCTTTCTTCTCCCTCTTTCTTCTTCCTTTTTTCTTCCTGTCCCCCTCTTTTTCGCGGTTCTTCCCTGTTCTGCCGCTTCCAGCACCCCCGGTGTGCATATGCGCGCTTCAATATACCATTGTCATGCCCCAATTGTAATAGTAGACTAGCTTACAGAAAAAAATTTTCATAGTGGTGGCGATGGCTCACATTTTATCGATTGGTAGTTTAGAATAAGCATGGACAAAATGGAATTATTCTATCACACATACACCCGACACCCCCTTGAAACGACGCCAGGACACCGGCTTTACAATACCAACTGGTGGCCAAAAGGTACGAAGAGCTGGCTGCCTAGACATTGCTCTCAGTAGACATTTTAGCGCATTGTGTAGTTTTGTAAAAGTCATGGAAAATCAGAATTCTTCTATCACACATATGCCGACACCCCCTTGAAACGACGCCGGCACACCGGCTTGACAATACCAACCGACTTGCCAACAAGCAGTTATAAAAAGGCAACCATTTAGGTGTGAGTGGAGGAGTCTGAAGGGCTGATATTAATGATTAGCAGCCGTTTGTCCTGAGGGCCAAACAGGAGTGAAGCCCTTACAATTAGCAGTACGTAGAGGCTGGTGTGCTGTCTTTTGGAAGTAGAGATGCTGTCTGAGCGGCAGATATTAATGATTACCAGCCGTTTGTCCTGAGGGCCAAACAGGAGTGAAGACTACTATATATGGTCACCCTAGGGATTTTAATGAAATCGTAAACGAAAGGAGGGTGTACCATGGAAACCTAGGGATTTTAAGGAAATCGTAAACGAAAGGAGGGTCTTTAGGTTAATGTAAAGGAAAGGGGTTGACTTAGGCTTAACATAAACAAAAGGAGGGTCTCTTAGGTAAACCATAAACGAACGGAGGGTTGAATGGGAATCTGGAGATTTTAAGAATCTGGAGATTTTAAGAGCTTGGGTCTGAGAGAAGGGTTGGATGGGAACCTGGAGATTTTAGGAATCTGGAGATTTTGGAGGGTCACAAACAAAAGGAACCTGGAGATTTTAAGAATCTGGAGATTTTAAGCGCTTCGAACCCCCAAAATCGTTATTTGTGGGGGCGCGCGCGCACTTCCCAGCTTGTCTGGCAACAGTTCTGCCGATTTTGCCTACTTGCTGTGTTTCTTACCAATTACACTGATTTTGACAGCACAATGCATACTGAGTCATTTGTGAGTAAATTTGCTTGCCAGGATGAAAATGAGCTGGGAGCAAAAAGTCTGCCAGGAGGAAAATGAAGTGAGAAATAATGTGCAGCAAAGTTGTTTGGATTCAAGTTTCTGTCAGAAAAAAATGTCTCTATCATGTGGAACTTTGACTCACTATTGTTTCCAGCTCATTTTCCTCGTGGCAAGCTGCTGTCCACAAATAATGTTATCAATAGTGATGTCAACTGAAAATCTAAATGTGGTACCCAATTATTTTGGGTAAAAATCGTTTAAAATTGTTTTCGCAAATGATGTTGTCAATAGTGATGTTAACTGAACATCTATCTGGTAAGCTCTATGATTGAGAATGATGTCATCAGCTATTCTGGTTGTTCTTGTGTGCCCCCCCCCCAGATTTGGGGCTAACAAAAGACATTTTGACCTGTTAACCAGTTAACAGTTAACTGGAGTTAACACAGTTAACTCTGTTATTTCCACCTGTTAACAAGGTGAACTGTTAACTGTTAACCATTGCTAGAACCAGAACTGACACCCCAACAGTACAGTGTTTCTCTATCTAGCCAAACTGACAAAGCAATGGAATTCACAACAATTCCCTGCAATTTGTGCAACAAGGAATTTGCCACAAAATATTCTTATAATCGGCATGTAATTAGCAAGCATAGGAACAAAGAATATAATGAAGACCAACAAGATGTGGATAGTGAAACAAGTGTGACAGCAAGTGATTCTGTATCCAATGCTGGAAGCAGAGCAACAGAAGTTCAGTCTGGTATGGAAATTGAAACAAATGACAATGAAAGTGAAGAAGAGGAAGAAAAGGAAAAAGATTTTTGGAGCCAGTTCATAGAGTACACAGCTGACAACCTGTTCAATGAGAGAGTAGCCATTGGGAAACCTGGTCATGTGCCTGGTGTAATACATCAGGACTTCTTGGAAGGCGAATTATTCACATCCTTTCTGAGGAAAATGACTTTAAACTATTACACAATGGAAAATATCATGTCTGCTGCCAAAGATGATAAACTGGTTCAACGAATTGAAGCTAAAGTGGCCAAACTAGAGGATGAAATGGAAGATGATAGTGAAGATGTAATGATGGGAATGTGGGACACAGCATGGGACAAATACAAATTCCTGATCAAAAAGAAATTGAAGCAAAATCTTGAGGCCTTGGATCCACTGATTGAAGATGATGAAACAGATACAGATGATTAAAACGCGATGTCTGGAAGGATTCAGTATTGCTGTACAGTACCGCGGACAGGGGGGTAATTTTCAGTTTTCTGCTGATGACGTGAGCTGATAGCCCAACTGATTTTACGTATTTTACAAAAAGACCGGGTCGAAAATTCGCACCCAGTCCTGAGATATAAGGCCTCAAAGTTGACCATAATTTGACCTTAATTTTTCACTTTTTCACCCTAAAATGGGGGTAAATAGCCCCACAGTGGGGCTTTGGGGCTATAAATTTGCACACACATAGACCCTATGGGGGTACATGTTCAGACAAATTTTGAGCCCTCCAGCCCTCTTGGTTCAGGAGTTAAAGCTGTTTTTGCTGAAAATCCGAAAATTGCAAGTTTTTCATAATTTTCAAAATTTTGAGAGAGTTAGTCCGTGTGCCCGCTGTTTTATTTCTGAATCTTTAGAGCAGAAAATTTGCTACAAGATAGGCTACATTTGAAAAGAAAGTCACTATGGGAAATTTTCACAGCAAGGCCTCAAAGAGTGTCAAGTAAGGGTTTTAAGAGTGTGCGTTTTCCCCATTTTTCAAGCTAACTCAATAATATCACGATACTTCTCCTCAAAAGTAGCCTATCTTATGTAAAATTTGATGAAGATTTAGAAAAAAATATTTTTGCCCCAAAAAAGTTAACCCTACCCCAAAAATGTTCAAAAATTGTCAATCAATTACATCTTTTGTAAGATTATATGCTAGGGGTTAACTTTTTTGGGGGCAAAAATACTTTTTTCTAAATCTTCATCAAATTTTACATAAGATAGGCTACTTTTGAGGAGAGTATCCGTGATATTGTTGAGTTAGCTTGAAAAATGGGGAAAACGCACACTCTTAAAACCCTTACTTCCACTCTTTGAGGCCTTGCTGTGAAAATTTCCCATAGGTGACTTTCTTTTCAAATTAGCCTATCTTGTAGCAAATTTTCTGCTCTACAAGATTCAGAAATAAAACAGCGGGCACACGGACTAACTCTCTCAAAATTTTGAAAATTATGAAAAAATTGTAATTTTTGGATTTTCAGCAAAAACAGCTTTAACTCCTGAACCAAGAGGGCTAGAGGGCTCAAAATTTGTCTGAACATGTACCCCCATAGGGTCTATGTGTGTGCAAATTTATAGCCCCAAAGCCCCACTGTGGGGCTATTTACCCCCATTTTAGGGTGAAAAAGTGAAAAATTAAGGTCAAATTGTGGTCAACTTTGAGGCCTTATATCTCAGGACTGGGTGCGAATTTTCGACCCGGTCTTTTTGTAAAATACGTAAAATCAGTTGGGCTATCAGCTCACGTCATCAGCAGAAAACTGAAAATTACCCCCCTGTCCACGCAATTCTCAATACTACCTGACATCGCATTTTAAGTAAAATGATTTCATTGAATGAAACAAGTATTTTATGTGATGTATCCAATTTTTGGTCATGCAATTTTTGCAAATAAAAAATAATTCAAAAACAATAGCTTCAAAACAGCAGAGATATGGTGTCTACTTGGAACAGATTGGTTAACCCTGTTAACAGCACATTGAATCCAAGTGTTCTGCTCACTTGTATGGGCAATTGGCTCTTTGTATGCAATGAATCTGCCTGCAAAGAGTAAAAGTAGTACAGAAGTAGCTCTGTTAACTGTGTTAACTTCAGTTAACTGTGTTAACTCCAGTTAACTGTTAACTGGTTAACAGGTCAAAATGTCTTTTGTTAGCCCCAAATCTGGGGGGGGGCACACAAGAACAACCAGAATAGCTGATGACATCATTCTCAATCATAGAGCTTACCAGATAGATGTTCAGTTAACATCACTATTGACAACATCATTTGCGAAAACAATTTTAAACGATTTTTACCCAAAATAATTGGGTACCACATTTAGATTTTCAGTTGACATCACTATTGATAACATTATTTGTGGACAGCAGCTTGCCACGAGGAAAATGAGCTCAGTACAAAAACTTGCCACGAGGAAAATGAGCTGGAAACAATAGTGAGTCAAGTTCGACATGATGCAAAATAGTTGAGAAACATGTTTGAACATGTTTGTAAGTTGATGACATCATTTGTGGACAGCAGCTTGCCACAAGGAAAATGAGCTGAGTACAAAAACTTGCCACAAGGAAAATGAGCTGGAAACAATAGTGAGTCAAAGTTCCACATGATAGAGACATTTTTTTCTGACAGAAACTTGAATCCAAACAACTTTGCTGCACATTATTTCTCACTTCATTTTCCTCCTGGCAGACTTTTTGCTCCCAGCTCATTTTCATCCTGGCAAGCAAATTTACTCACAAATGACTCAGTATGCATTGTGCTGTCAAAATCAGTGTAATTGGTAAGAAACACAGCAAGTAGGCAAAATCGGCAGAACTGTTGCCAGACAAGCTGGGAAGTGCGCGCGCGCCCCCACAAATAACGATTTTGGGGGTTCGAAGCGCTTAAAATCTCCAGATTCTTAAAATCTCCAGGTTCCTTTTGTTTGTGACCCTCCAAAATCTCCAGATTCCTAAAATCTCCAGGTTCCCATCCAACCCTTCTCTCAGACCCAAGCTCTTAAAATCTCCAGATTCTTAAAATCTCCAGATTCCCATTCAACCCTCCTTTCGTTTATGGTTTAGCCTAAGAGACCCTCCTTTTGTTTATGGTTAAGCCTAAGTCAACCGCCTTTCCTTTACAGTTAAGCCTAAGAGACCCTCCTTTCGTTTACGATTTCCTTAAAATCCCTAGGTTTCAATGGTACACCCTCCTTTCGTTTACGATTTCCTTAAAATCCCTAGGGTGACCATATATAGTAGTGTGAAGCCCTTACAAGTAGCAGTATGTAAGGGCTGATAAATGGTAGTAGAAGAGGATGCGTGCGGTATGGAATGGAGAGTTGAGTTTTGAAGTTGTATTTTCGGATGGGGAAATTTTCGGACACATGTCTGACCTCAATGTGCATGCACGTCGGTGATGTTACCAAGGCTATGGTGATGTTCGGTGATGTTACCATGTAACCAAGGCTGTTACGCAAAGTCTCAACGGGGTCATGCAAAAGAACCAACAAGTTGAACCTTTCAGTAAATCAGCCCTAATGGGAGATATGTCACCATTCAGGGGACGCGCTACTGACAATTTTGTCAAGTGGCTATCAGACTTCAACAAAACGGCGGTCGCGTGTAGGTGGCCAAAAGAAAGACGATTAGAGATATTGCCTTCATTGATGATAGAGCATGCAGAGAAAGTGTATAGTCAGATCCTCAGCACACTCACACAGGAAGAAGCTGCAAATTACGACCAGTAGTAGCCAAGCTGTCCGATCAATTCAATTCAAAAGAAGCCATTAAACGATTGAACGCAATGAAATATTCACAATGCAAGCAGACAATGACAGAGACAGCCGAAATGTACGCAGATCGATTGCAAGACCTGATACAGGATGCATACCCAGAAATGGATGCAGACAATAGGGAACGAATGCTTTTGGATCGATTTCTTGAGAATTTGGGCCCGGCGCTCAAGAAACCGGTTGCATATGCAAATCCACAAACTTTTGCAGAGGCAGTTGCATGAGCTCGCAGATTTGAGTTGCAGGGCATCGCGGAGACGCCGAAAGCAGTTACGGTGGCAGCCGTAGAAAATGAGGCACCACAGAACAGAATTTTGGAACAGCGCTTTAACACGTTGGAAAGTATGGTACACGACATGATACAGAAACAGAACCAAGCACGTACCAATTATGGAAATCAGAACAACAGAGGTGGCTATAATCAAAGGCGGGGGCAAACAGGAAGTCAACGACAGACGAGGACATTTGACGGGAGGCCGATTTGCTTCAATTGCAATCGCGCAGGTCACATACAAACTGTTTGCAGGACCATGAACGACAGGCCTATGAACCAAGCACCACGAATGTTTTCAAATCCTTCATATAGGGGACAAACGATGAGGGGACGTGGAGGCTTTTCAGCCAGAGGTGGACTCCGACTCCGACTCCGACTCCACCTTCATCCACCTTTATCCACCTTCGTCTGCCTTCGTCCACCTTCTTCCGCCTTCATCCACCTTCATCCGCCTTCATCCACCTTCGTCCACCTTAGGTCGGGGTCGGAGTCGGAGTCGGAGTCGGAGTAGAATAAAGCTTTTACAGTGCTTCACGTACGTATAGTGTATTGTGTACATATTGATGTACGTAGGTTGTCTGACTCCGACTCCAACTCCACTTCGACTCCGACTCCGACTCCGACTCCGACTCTGACTCCGACTTCAACTCCGACTCCGACTCCGACTCTGACTCCACCTTCATCCACCTTTATCCACCTTCGTCTGCCTTCGTCCACCTTCTTCCGCCTTCATCCACCTTTATCCGCCTTCATCCATCTTCGTCCACCTTAGATCGGGGTCGGAGTTGGAGTCGGAGTCGGAGTAGTAATAAAGCTTGTACAGTGCTTCACGTACGTATAGTGTATTGTGTACATATTGTTGTACGTAGGTTGTCTGACTCCGACTCCAACTCCACTTCGACTCCGACTCCGACTCCGACTCTGACTCCGACTTCAACTCCGACTATGACTCCGACTCTGACTCCACCTTCATCCACCTTTATCCACCTTCGTCTGCCTTCGTCCACCTTCTTCCGCCTTCATCCACCTTCATCCGCCTTCATCCACCTTCATCCGCCTTAGGCCGGTGTCGGAGTCGGAGTCGGAGTCGGAGTAGTAATAAAGCTTGTACAGTGCTTCACATACGTATAGTGTATTGTGTACATATTGTTGTACGTAGGTTGTCTGACTCCGACTCCAACTCCACTTCGACTCCGACTCTGACTCCGACTCTGACTCCGACTTCAACTCCGACTCCGACTCCGACTCTGACTCCACCTTCATCCACCTTTATCCACCTTCGTCTGCCTTCGTCCACCTTCTTCCGCCTTCATCCACCTTCATCCGCCTTCATCCACCTTTGTCCACCTTAGGTCGGGGTCGGAGTCGGAGTAGTAATAAAGCTTGTACAGTGCTTCACATACGTATAGTGTATTGTGTACATATTGTTGTATGTACTACGTAGGTTGTCTGACTCCGACTCCAACTCCACTTCGACTCCGACTCTGACTCCGACTCTGACTCCGACTTCAACTCCGACTCCGACTCCGACTCCGACTCCGACTCCGACTCCACCTTCATCCACCTTTATCCACCTTCGTCTGCCTTCGTCCACCTTCTTCCACCTTCATCCACCTTCATCCGCCTTCATCCACCTTCGTCCACCTTAGGTTGGGGTCGGAGTCGAAGTCGGAGTCGGAGTAGTAATGAAGCTTGTACAGTGCTTCATGTACGTATAGTGTATTGTGTACATATTGTTGTACGTAGGTTGTCTGACTCTGACTCCAACTCCACTTCGACTCTGACTCCGACTCCGACTCTGACTCTGACTTCAACTTTGACTCCGACTCTGACTCTGACTCCACCTTCATCCACCTTTATCCACCTTCGTTTGCCTTCATCCACATTCTTCCGCCTTCATCCACCTTCATCCGCCTTCATCCACCTTCGTCCACCTTAGGTCGGGGTCAGAGTCGGAGTCGGAGTCGGAGTAGTAATAAAGCTTGTACAGTGCTTCATGTACAGTACAACCTACAACATGAATACCGATATTTGACTTTGCTTTACTTTGCTTTTGAAGAAGCCAAAATCGCCCTATGTTGTAGGATAGGGCCATTTTTCTCTATTTTAGACTTTTGCTCCCAAGTTGCATCTCATTTTTGTCTGCTTGACAGCTATTTTTGTCTGCTTTAATCTGCTTTTCAAGGTTTGCTTTTCTCTGCTTTTATTCATTTTTCGCCCAAGGCACTGAAACCTGAGCCGAGACCCATCTGGCGGGGTGAAGCGCTTCTCTCGCTCCCCACCTTCCACTCACTTTCCTGTCGCATACGTACAACACGAGTTCTTCCCTTTATCTGTGTTCATTCCCAAGCTGTGTCCTTGCTTGTCCACACTTTCTGCATAAAGGTGTACCTATTTTACCTACCTACACGTACTGTACCTACTATGTATGTTCGTAAAAGTGTAGTTTGTAGTGGTAGGCTACTGTAAACGGGGATATTTTCGGATGGTCTTTTTTTTCGGACGGACGGCATTTTCAACATATTCGGACGGGGAAATTTTCGGACAGATGTCTGACCTCAATGTGCATGCACGCACAACGACATTTCTGAATTATGTACATACGTATACGTACGAAAGTACTGTAGACTTATGTACGTATAGCGATTGGCGAGCTTGTGCTAGTAGTTAGTGATAGCATACTATGAATGCGGACGAAAACAGGTACTGTACTGTATGGGTGTACCGCACTTGCTCTTCCTATGCACAACAATAAAGTGCGTACTGTAATACGTACTGTACATGAAAATAGGTACGCTGTACATACAAAAAATTCGGACGGTAATATTTTCGGACACAATTTCTTGTCCGAATTGTCCGAAAATTTCCCCCTTCCGAAAATTTCCCCGTTTACAGTATTACTTCACGAATGTGTACATACAGGAGGTATGTAATGTAAAATGTAGTAGTCGTACCTCCTCAGAGGAACAGGAGACGCATACACACACCTGTCCAGACGAGCAGCCTTATGTACAGCACACAGTGTTGCTACTACAGGGCGTGTGGCTAGCCAGAGGGAGGGCCAAGAGCAAACAAAGATGCGCCACACCTCACTTGCCTGTGCTTTTGGGAGGGGAGAGAGGAAGCGAGAAGCTAGGGCAATTATGCAACCTGTCAATCAAGCAGCAGATTTTTTGGGTGGCTGTTTTTCTCTGCTTTTGACCTGCTTTTGATGAAGCAGACCGTTTTCGTCTGCTTGACTTTGCTTTAGCTTGCTTTTCAAAAAGGCTACTTGAAAAGCAAAGTCAAATATCGGTATTTTGCTGTTGGGTCTGGCTGTACGTATAGTGTATTGTGTACATATTGTTGTACATAGGTTGTCTGACTCCGACTCCAACTCCACTTCGACTCCGACTCCGACTCTGACTCTGACTCCGACTTCACCTCCGACTCTGACTCCGACTCTGACTCCACCTTCATCCACCTTTATCCACCTTCGTCTGCCTTCGTCCACCTTCTTCCGCCTTCATCCACCTTCATCCGCCTTCATCCACCTTCGTCCGCCTTAGGCCGGTGTCGGAGTTGGAGTCGGAGTCGGAGTAGTAATAAAGCTTGTACAGTGCTTCACGTACGTATAGTGTATTGTGTACATATTGTTGTACATAGGTTGTCTGACTCCGACTCCAACTCCACTTCAACTCCGACTCCGACTCCGACTCTGACTCCGACTTCAACTCCGACTCCGACTCTGACTCCGACTCC
>JASAMW010003498.1:0-25350 GCA_030247985.1 Epsilonema sp. ZAB3_2
ATGTCAGTTGCTGTATGCCCTGATGTACAATACCATACTGTGCGTAGTTTACGCGTAGGCCTACGTTATTTCCCCTGCGTGCGCCGGAAGGAGTTCTTCATTTACAATATTTTGTTAGCTATTGATCACAGTGCTAATAGGGACCGCAAGGAGGAAAGAAGGAAGCACATTAGCATCTTCCTACGCAGCGTTGCGGCGGGGGCAAAAAATAGCTCGTTCGTATGCATTGAATTTAGGGTTGGTTTTTGGGTTTTTCTTCTGTGAGGGCAAATGATGGGGGAAAGCACAAGAAATTGATGGCATACATACTGTACACGTGAGGGGTTGTGTTTTTTGCAGGGCAAAGAGATCATCGAGCATTTTGTGAACGACCTCATCGCTCAGGGCATCACCTATCTGCCTCCGTTCCAAGGCGAAACAGAAGAGCCACCCGCCAGCCCCACTGACTCCGCTATCGATGTCGCAAAGTACACACGAAACTATAGGCTATTACCAATTATATATTTTTGCTATATCCCATGTATGCAGCGGGTTATTACCTTTTATTCAGCCGGGTTATATATTTTTCGTGCAAATAATACACATCCTTTACGTACATAGTGCACAAACGCACATGTACGTACGTAGGCTGCATGCACGGCTTGATGTACGTACTGTGGTATCATGGAATATTACGTAGGTTGCGGCTCTGAGTATGTTTTGCGTACGTGTTTTGAGTACTATTAGGTATTGTGGAGGATTGGGTGTCGTTAGACCCAACTGTGCGTTAGGCCCAACTTTGGGCGTTGGGCCCAACTGGCAGCGTCGATGCGCCCAATTGATAAAGGGGCGTTCGGCCCAATAAAACACGACGGTGGGCCCAATAGAGAACCGGCTGGGCGTTGGACCCAATTGCAAGGGTGCGCCGGTCCACCCAACAGAACACTGGATGGGCGCTAGACCCTACTGTGTTGGTGTGCCGGTCCACCCAACAGAAAACCGGCTGGGCATTAGACCCTACTACAGGGTATCGTGTCGTTAGACCCAACTGTGCGTTTGGCCCAACTTTGTTATTGGGCGTTAAGCCCGATAAAACTTGAATTGGGTCTACCGACTCAGAGCTGTGCGACGATAGACCCAACTGTGTGGGGCGTTAGGCCCAATCAAGTTTCTCTGGGTTGTAGGGCGTGTCTCTGGGTAACTTTACTTTACTTTACCCAGAGCGAAAAACGTTTACCCAGCTTTACTTTTACCCAGAGCGAAATGGCCCTACCAGGTAAAATCGAAGGCCATCCAGGTAAGTATGTATGTAGTACTTACCTGGGTAAAAGTCTGCCCACTCTTCAGTACTTACCCGGGTAATTTACCCGGGTAAAAACATGTAGAAGGAAGCTCATTTCAAGAAATAGTGTAGTTTCATAGCAAGACGTCTATCAAGATGTAACTATTAGTGTGGGGTAGGAATACTATAGCAGTTCTGAATGGTGCAGTGGTACATAAATTTCATTGTATCAATGATAGCTACCTGACTAAGACATTTATTTTGACTGTATGTAAATAAAATATGGGAAAAATCCAGGTGCGATTTTACCTGGGTAACTTTCTCAGACGAAGTTTACTTTACCTGGATGGGCTTGTGCTGGGTAAAGTTACCTGACTTTACCTGGCCTGATGCATTGCTGGGTAAATTTACCCGTACTTTACCTGTTCTAAAAAGACCCAAGTTGACAACATTAGAAACCATCACAAATAGTACAAATCGTACAGTGTACATCAAAGACATACATTTGGGTTCTTTTCTTCACAATAGTACAAATCGTACAGCACACATCAAAGGCATAAACTTGGGCTCTTTTTTGCTGTGCTTGAAGCAACGGAAATAGGATAGGCAAGTTTTCAAAGGTAATTACAGGTGGGTAAGCTCGGTATGAAAGGAGAGTGTAACTGAGGAATCATCAGTTGTCTCTGATTTTGTGTGTTTGAAATGGCTGACTATGGTGCTGTTGGTGATTACTTAGCTATTAAGCTAAGTCTAAGTATGGAAAGAAACCTCTGCTGCACTACCGTATTTACCTGTGCATAGCCCCCCCCCCTCTATGCATAGCCCCATATTGGCAAAACATAAAAAAACGACCCATGCAGATAGCCCCCCCCCTCCCTATGCATAGCCCCATATGTACTGTACAGTACCCTGAAGCTGCCTATATAAGCTGGTCATAAGCTACCCAGTCGCCACTCCCACACCAAGCTAGATGCCTATAAGCCTGCTTGGGCAGAGGGGAAAAAAAATAAAAATAACACCAAAAACATACAACAACAAAAAACACAAATAAAAAAAAATAAATATAAAAAACAACACAAACATAACAAACACAAACAAAACAAAAACAATACATACAAAAAAATATAAATAAATAAAAATAAAAAAAAAATAAAAAAAAATAAAAAAAAAAACAACACAAATACACACAAAATACACAACTAATATAACTACAAACACATACCAAACGGGGGCTATGCAGAGGGGGGTATGCGGTCATTTTTTATGTTTTGCCAATATGGGGCTATGCATAGAGGGGGGGGGGGCTATGCACAGGTAAATACGGTAGTGCAGCAGAGGTTTCTTTCCATACTTAGACTTAGCTTAATAGCTAAGTAATCACCAACAGCACCATAGTCAGCCATTTCAAACACACAAAATCAGAGACAACTGATGATTCCTCAGTTACACTCTCCTTTCATACCGAGCTTACCCACCTGTAATTACCTTTGAAAACTTGCCTATCCTATTTCCGTTGCTTCAAGCACAGCAAAAAAGAGCCCAAGTTTATGCCTTTGATGTGTGCTGTACGATTTGTACTATTGTGAAGAAAAGAACCCAAATGTATGTCTTTGATGTACACTGTACGATTTGTACTATTGTGATGGTTACTAATGTTGTCAACTTGGGTCTTTTTAGAACAGGTAAAGTACGGGTAAATTTACCCAGCAATGCATCAGGCCAGGTAAAGTCAGGTAACTTTACCCAGCACAAGCCCATCCAGGTAAAGTAAACTTCGTCTGAGAAAGTTACCCAGGTAAAATCGCACCTGGATTTTTCCCATATTTTATTTACATACAGTCAAAATAAATGTCTTAGTCAGGTAGCTATCATTGATACAATGAAATTTATGTACCACTGCACCATTCAGAACTGCTATAGTATTCCTACCCCACACTAATAGTTACATCTTGATAGACGTCTTGCTATGAAACTACACTATTTCTTGAAATGAGCTTCCTTCTACATGTTTTTACCCGGGTAAATTACCCGGGTAAGTACTGAAGAGTGGGCAGACTTTTACCCAGGTAAGTACTACATACTTACCTGGATGGCCTTCGATTTTACCTGGTAAGGCTATTTAGCTCTGGGTAAAAGTAAAGCTGGGTAAACGTTTTTCGCTCTGGGTAAAGTAAAGTAAAGTTACCCAGAGAAACGCCCTACAACCCAGAGAAACTTGATTGGGCCTAACGCCCCACACAGTTGGGTCTATCGTCGCACAGCTCTGAGTCGGTAGACCCAATTCAAGTTTTATTGGGCTTAACGCCCAATAACAAAGTTGGGCCAAACGCACAGTTGGGTCTAACGACACGATACCCTGTAGTAGGGTCTAATGCCCAGCCGGTTTTCTGTTGGGTGGAACGGCACACCAACACAGTTGGGTCTAGCGCCCATCCAGTTTTCTGTTGGGTGGAACGGCGCACCCTTGCAATTGGGTCCAACGCCCAGCCGGTTCTCTATTGGGCCCAACGTCGTTTTTTATTGGGCCGAACGCCCCTTTTTCAATTGGGCGCATCGACGCTGCCAGTTGGGCCCAACGCCCAAAGTTGGGCCTAACGCACAGTTGGGTCTAACGACACCCAATCCTCCACAATACCTAATAGTACTCAAAACACGTACGCAAAACATACTCAGAGCCGCAACCTACGTAATATTCCATGATACCACAGTACGTACATCAAGCCGTGCATGCAGCCTACGTACGTACATGTGCGTTTGTGCACTATGTACGTAAAGGATGTGTATTATTTGCACGAAAAATATATAACCCGGCTGAATAAAAGGTAATAACCCGCTGCATACATGGGATATAGCAAAAATATATAATTGGTAATAGCCTATAGTTTCGTGTGTACTTTGCGACATCGATAGCGGAGTCAGTGGGGCTGGCGGGTGGCTCTTCTGTTTCGCCTTGGAACGGAGGCAGATAGGTGATGCCCTGAGCGATGAGGTCGTTCACAAAATGCTCGATGATCTCTTTGCCCTGCAAAAAACACAACCCCTCACGTGTACAGTATGTATGCCATCAATTTCTTGTGCTTTCCCCCATCATTTGCCCTCACAGAAGAAAAACCCAAAAACCAACCCTAAATTCAATGCATACGAACGAGCTATTTTTTGCCCCCGCCGCAACGCTGCGTAGGAAGATGCTAATGTGCTTCCTTCTTTCCTCCCTGCGGTCCCTATTAGCACTGTGATCAATAGCTAACAAAATATTGTAAATGAAGAACTCCTTCCGGCGAACGCAGGGGAAATAACGTAGGCCTACGCGTAAAGTACGCACAGTATTGTATTGTACATCAGGTCATACAGCAACTGACATCAATGCGTCAATGCAAGCTAAGCAAAGACTCACATTCTATTCCTATCCCTAATTACTATGCTTCGACTGTGAGTGAACGCATATGTTCGCAGAGGTAAAGTAAACGAAAAGAGTAAAGCCCCTGCCTACATTTCGGTGCAATTTGGACTAGCTATTGCGTGCGCAAATTGCAGGAGGCTTTCATCTAGCCATTCATGCCCCAATAACTGTATGCCATTTCATTAGCTCGCTACCCCACTTACCGTATGCCTGGCAACAGTCTTTTGCATGCACAATTACCCTGACCGAGTTGGTATTGCAGTACATATGTACTATTAGCTATCGCATATGCTTCCCCTGAGCGACAAAGTATCTACTTAGCTGTCCTCCATTTTAGCCAAAACCAGAAACGGCGTTTAGTACGTACGTACAATACGGTATTCATTTATCGCATATTCGCTTGATTTACAAACGGAGATCAAACGCAATGCTGCGTTGCTGCGCAATAAATTGTCGGCGGCTGGTTCAATCAAATAGGGTACTTTGAGGTAACCCCGGCCAAGGGAAATACAGCCATCTAAGTTTTAGGGCTGCATATCTCAGCAACCAATGGACCGATTGAGACCAATAATGTCAATCGACACCTTGAACTCTCCTCTTTCAAATGGGCTATTTGGCTGAATCATTTGCTGAAACTACAATTCAAAGAAGCTTAGATGGCCGGGTTTAGCCCACAGTACCCTATATAGTGCAGGTAATATCATCCAGCACAACCACGGCAAATGGCAAAACGCATGTACGTATACGTACCTTTTGTATGTTAGCTGCGTACTGTTTCACGGCCAACTTTTCCACAGTGGCTTCGAAGCCGAAAAAGGACTTCACGTCCAGACTGGCGCTCTGCTCGAAACACGTCCACTCGCCGTTCTCAGGATGCACCTACAATAAAAACAGACACATGCAGCACGTGACATACATACAATAACAGCTACACGTGACTGTAGACAGTTACGTTTACGTACAGATAACCGATGGCAATAACAACTGATGGTCATAAACCTCAAGCGTGTTTTCACGATTGTCTGCCGTTTGCCTATGATGTGTGTATGCATCAAACGCACACAAAGCGTTGGATCACGTGTGGGTGCACGTTGTTAAAAAATGCTTGTCAGTTCCTCCTGTGTAGCATGTCTGTATTCACCGTCATACGCAACAAATCATGTATGGTACATCCCTCTTGTGGTCTCAACAAATTCTCGAGCATCGCGAACTAGTCGTATTACACGTGCGCAAACAAATTTCGCCCAAGCAAATTTCATTTCCAGAAGTGGTCGGGTGCCAATAAAATAGTCACGTCCTTCCTTCCTACCAGTCTCTGTTAAGACATCCGGATATACATAAGCCTGCCCCCCCCCCCCCTCCAGCTTGCATGCTGTCACATAAAGCAGGCCTTTACGGCCGCGCATTCTAAACAAGCGCCCGAAGCGAGTTGAGTGAGTGACGTAGCAAGCAGCAGTATCATAGCTGCTTAGGCCTCTCTGGAATTATGAGGCAATAAAAACTAGAAACGACTTTGGATGTCTCTGACTTTCTAGCTCTCCATTTCAGTGTATCTTCTTTCTTCCATTATTTCCCAATCAAAAAAGCCAGAGCCCAACTACTGCTTCAGAAACCCGCAGCACAAATTTAAAGCCAGACAGACTCCCTCCCCTAATCTAATCTGAGAGGACGGAAACTTACAGACTGCTACTGTACGTACGTACAATATGTACAGACTCCGTGATTAGTATCCCAAACGAGGGACACGCCTTTTTCTTTTGATAGAGGTTGGAGTGGGAACAAAAACTCTACACAGAAGCAATCAGCTAATCTCGTTCGCTAACTAACTACTGCGGTCCTGTACAGGAATTTGCACTGTACGTATAGTCCGTCTAAAGCACTAGAATGTGATAACAGACTGAATAGTCTGAAATTACAGTTGTTCGTACTGTACGTACGCGTATAAAAGTTTACGGCCGAGAGCACATACATTGTTACATGCTACAGCTACGCAATGCTTGTTCGCAACTGCCTGGCATACTATTCGATAGGCTTTCCCTCGACCTGATTGAGTTCTTTTTTCGATGGCCGAAATGAAATTACGATGTTCTTTCCTCCTTCGGTGAGTTTTTGACGTTCTAAGAGATTTCCATAAGGTCTATGCGTACATACCAATCGCGAGTGGGCGGTGAATGAATGAATGACAGCACACTTCGCCGAATTTTAGCAACGTACAGTAGTACTATTTACGTACATACGTATTTTCCCATGCAGAATACATTCATTTACACATTGTAGATTGAAGCATCCTAGCATGCGTATTAATTTGCGACCAAATTATTTCCCCCTCACTGCGCCCCTTCTGTCATTCATTATTCGTGCATATAGCAGGCAGATACGGTACATACAGTACAATAGTACATACACGTCAAGAGAGAGAGACAGCATTAAAAGTGAATTCCCTCAATCAGCCCCTTTTAGTAATCAAGCAAATTTAGGGGGCCACAGTCAGGGGGCGGACAGCTCTTCCGCCATAACGAACTGTTTTTCTTGCGTGCCACGCCTAACAACAAGAGGACAAAAACACCGAATTCTCAGAGGAGGGTACGTGCGAGATTCTCTTTGAGAAAAATAGGTTCCGCAATGTCAATGCGCTAAAGGGCAAGTGTGCCGACCATTTAGGCCACAACTATTACACGTATGGCAAAAGGGCAGAAAGAAAGGGGGTAGTATTCGCCTTTCGCGATAACGCTGTGCGTGATTTCGCAGTGCACTTAGCTAACTTGCACTTTTTAGCACACTACCAAAACCCGCCACGTAGTAAATTTTTTTTGCGTACTCCTAGAGCACGCGCTCTAAGAGTACGTGGCAGAAAACAAAAACTGCCACGTACTCCGAAAGCGCGCGCTCTAGGAGTACACAAAAATTTACTACGTGGCGAGTTTTGGTAGTGTGCTAAAAAGTGCACGTTAGCTAAGTGCACTGCGAAAATCACGCACAGCGTTATCGCGAAAGGCGAATAGTCGGTTCAGTGAGAGAACGCGCAGATTTCAACAGTCGCGGAAGACTTCTTTGCGTGGAATGCATGGACATTTCCATGCAATTTCGAGCCATTTTGCACAAAAAGTCTCCCACAACAACTATGGGTATTTCTGCACTCTCTCTCTCTCTCTCTCAGTAGAGCGACTATGGTCGGTTGTGTGTGGCTATTGCAATTTAATACTTACGTAGTATGAGCAACTCTCGTTAATGACCACGCGACTGGCGAAGCTGAGATTGTAGGCGAGGATGTGCAGGGTGCGCTTTCGCCTGTCCAAGGAATTCTTCTGCATAAAGTACACGTACTCCACACCGGCAATCTGAAAGGAAAAGAAATACGCATTCATATGTATTTGATCGGAGCATGCAAAAATTGTATCATAGGTACATGTGTATGATATTGCGGGAAAATTCGGGCTACCCCGAGGCCTACGTCTCTATATGTTGAGATATGGCACAAAACTGGTGAAAAGCGGGTCTAAATTATCCTACTGTTTTCTGTCTGCTTTGACGGCTGCAAATAGGGTTGCTGATTCGCCCTTGGACGATAAGAAAGGGTGACTGACCCGAATTTTCCCGCGTTATCCTATTTTTAAAGGCCCATTCACATTGGACGAAAATACGGTCGACCTACGCCGGCCCGAAAGCGTGACTATGCCGTGCCAATACCGTATTTACCTGTGCATAGCCCCATGGGGCTATGCAAAAATTGAGAGGTCCTATATGGGGCTATGCATAGGGGGGGGCTATGCATAGGGGGGGATATGCATAGGACATTTTTTATGTTTTTGAGAGGTGCGCAGAGGCATATTTTTTAGGCCAAAAGCACGTGATTTAGGGCATAATTGAGGTCAAACCAGGGTTATTCTAGTACAATACACGCCCAAGCAGGCTTATAGGCATCTTAGCTTGGTGTGGGAGTGCCTATGTGTAGGTTATGACCAGCTTATGTAGGTAGGTTCAGGTACCCTACAGTACATATGGGGCTATGCATAGGGGGGGGCTATGCATAGGGCATTTTTTATGTTTTGCCAATATGGGGGTATGCATGAGGGGGGGGGGGGGGCTATGCATAGGGGGGGGGGGCTATGCACAGGTAAATACGGTACGTCGAGTCATGGAATCGCCGAGCGTACGCCCAGCGCATGTCGTCTTTCATGAGCTGTGAATCAGCCTTGACGATTGACACAAGAATATAACATCTGCGCCTACCTTTTTGAGTATGTAGGGGGCGTCGACGTTGAGTGTACACTTTCTCTCTATCACATGCGTGGCCCCATCCGAACTCTTCTCCTCACTCGTCACGTCACAACCAACAAATATCGGAATCTGCGGACAGGTGGGAAACCGCTTCTCGTACGCCTGCAACACACATCCAGACAACAATGTGGCCTATAAACGTCAGTAGTAAGTGTGATGTGTACATTCTACAGCAGCGAACTGCTCGATTGGACTGAGATATGCTAGTTAGTATGCACTTCACTTGTAGTTACTGCATATCTGTAGGTATTCGGACGGCATTGAAGCCCTCAGCACGTACGTACGCTACACACCATACTTACTGCTTACTTACCGCCATCACAAGTTCGAACGGCCATTTGTACACCCGCACAGGCGACTGGTAAGTCTGCACCATTCTGTTGCCCTTTCTATTATCCAAACTGGACCTCGCAATACAACAGCAAATCAGCCATCAACACGCACACCTACAATAACAAGAGAGCAAAAGAAATTCTTAACTACATACCACATACCACCAAGTAGAAATAGCGAACAATTCATACAGTGATGAAAGAAAAGCGGCACAGTCACGCACAATTGTCATTCTTTTCCTCCTCAATTGTCTTACTTTCTCGGTAGCGGGCGCCAAATGGCCGGAATTCCGCGACAGTTTTTTTCTTATTGCCGGGCGGCTTAGAAAGAAATTTTGACGGCTAATCCGGCTGCTTGATGACGTCAAACACGCGACGTCTTTTGCTGAACGTGGACGAGACAGCACAAGCGCAACTTACAGTACATACACCAGTAGAGAACAGGCGCGCGCCCTTTATCGTGATAATCTCATTCTTTATTGTTCGTTCAACAAACTTTCTGAGCGAGCAAACTTTCTTCCTCTTTGGTTCTTGTCTGGGCTGGCTCCTTCCTGGCTCCTTCCTGGCTTGGCTCCCTCCCCCAGATAGATGACGTCAAATGACAGATCCGATCGCTGTGCTGTATGTGGCTTGGTGGTGCTCGTCGGCTTTTTTCGGTATGTACACACATCCGTGTACTCCCAGATAATGTTATATGATGTACTGTTTGGTAGTACGTGAACACCAAATTGCTTTTGATTTAAAAAATTTTGCAACTTATGCAAATCTTCCAATGATCTGAGAGCAAAATCTCCAACACACGGTCGAGATTACATCAAATTTGCATGCATTTTAGTTTTTCTACTTGTTTTTGTTTTGCCATTCAGCCAACAGGAAACGGACGCAAGGGCAAGACATCGCAGGACAATTCTCTCTCATTGGACATTTGCCTTCTTTGCAATTTTTGCTCATTCTGGTTCCACAGCGGATCCCGTGTCGCCCAAGGGGCATCTGACCTGTTTCTGTACTTTCTGTGACGTCAAGAACTGCGATGAACATGGACAAAACACAGGTGTGACCCACGCGCGTGTGACCAAGACTGCGCGTAATCCCAAAAGAAAGGAAAGTATCCTCGGTTCCTCGAAGGGAGCACATGCACAAAAGAAACAGACAGCACTTACGAAGAGGAAGATAATGCTGAGCTCGAGGGGATTTTGCCCAAATAAAGGCTCTTGGACTCTTGTCATATTCCTCTCAGGAAGCTTTTGCACACCTGTGTGTGATCGTGCGACCCTCACTCTCACTCGCTCATATTCATCTGTGATTTAGATTTCTGCTTACTTTTGCATTGCGCTGTCTCTCCTGGCCATTGCGTTGCGACGTTCCGCTAGACCACATTTACATCCATCACAGTGCTGACTTCAAGCTTCGATATTCCATGGCCTGCAGTACAAGTATGTGCATAATTCTACGATTATGTTTACGTACGTGCAAGTAATTGTTTCCAGGGAATGCATTGTACGTACGTAGCGTAACCGTATCATTACAACTATGGTACTGTAATGACTCGTGTATAACCCCCCTTTGTGTATAACCCCCCTCGTATATAACCCCCCAAATCGGCGACTAACGTCAATTGCACTCGTGTATAACCCCCGGGGGGTTATACACGGGAAGCATGGCAAAAATCGGTAGAAATTGAAGGCTTTTGGCTAGCATGGAGAGGTGTTTCCTTTAGCGCTCCTTCCTAGCTAAAAACAGAAGCTGTAATTGTCTGGTCAGGCAATTTTGAAGGCATCTGCAACTGTCACCTGAAAAAAGAGTACAAACAAGCCTGGAAATGTACGTGATTGGACCCAGGAAAAGGTGGTAATTCAGCTGAATAGGCTCTAAACTAAACACACACTTATCATAAATGCACTCGTGTATAACCCCCCTTCGTGTATAACCCCCTCTCGTATATAACCCCCCAAATTGGCCACTAATTTTTTGACACCCCCATGGGGTTATACACGAATCATTACAGTATGTGCCATAATTTTAGTACGTCAATACGCTGGCGTTGTTATGTTCGAGCGCAGCAGTTGAAAAAGCGAGTGACAAGTGCTTTGGTTATCGGGTGACCCTTTTCACAGCTGAAAGTCTCAACCCGTGTTTTCAACGAATCTCCTTCCTTTCTCATGAGCTGCAAGACAGCAGATACAAACTGCTGCTTCTGCGTCTTTTGCTGCAAAAATCGGGTGAGAAGGATCGGACTGCTCTTGATCAGCTTGAAGCAAAACCAAACGTTTATGCAGATGGAGTATACAAAGTCGCTGGCACTTCTCAGTCCGCCTCGGTTGATCGACTCCATGAACATCTTCACATTCTCCGACACTTCATACTCCTCCCCTTCTCGGCTGACCATATGAAGCGGGTGCGCAGTAGTTCTCTCTCTCTCCTCCTCCTCCGAAGACAGAAGCAGCTCTCTGCAAGCACGACAGTTGCGAAACTTTGCCTCTGCCTTTGCCATGGCTCCGGCCACGTAGAATAGAATATTCGCATCAGTTTCGTCCATTTCCCCGTCATAGCTAGAGAGCAACTGCTGCATGGCGCACACCAGCCATTGCGCCTCATTGTCGACCAGGACAAAATTGCTCCTACAGTCCAGCACCTTCAACTGGGACAGTTTCAGCTGAAACCACCATACCTATCGTAGTTATGCAGTTGAAAGATACAGCTGCGTATAGTTTAACTCCTCCTGGAATAAAAAGTCTCTGTGGTCAACTGGTTACGCAAGTGACGCCAACCGATATATGTAGGCATTGCGCAACTGACGCTAACCAACATATGGGAGTTTTGCAACCGACGTCAACCAGTATATGGAAATTGCGTAACCATGGCAATGCAACTCCCATATGTTGATTGGCGTTGGTTGCGCAACTCCTCCATATACTTATCGGTTGGCGTCGGTTGTGCAACGAGTTGACCACAGACACTATTAATCCCGGGAGGAGTTAAACTGATAATTATGTACACAACGTACAATATCAGTAGATATAATCTAGTACGGTACTGTGGGGTAAACCCGGCCATGGGAAAATCTGGCCACCTAAAGTTGCAGGGCTGTATCTCTCAGCAACCAATGGGCCGATTGAGACAAATATTATTTCAATCGATTCCTTGAACTCGCCTCTTTCAAATGAGCTACTGTATATGGTTCATCATTTGCTGAAACAGTGAGCGCACAGGAGCATAGGTGGACGGGTACTAACCCCATGGCCGGGTTTACCCCACAGTACCCTACATTATTATACATACACGGTTTTATAATCCTGTACATTCTTGTGTTTTCCAATTCTACAGCCTTTGCGCTGCATGCTACAACACTGACCTCCTTGTCCGTCTTCAGTATATCCTTCAAACGAATGGCCTTCAGATTTTCCTTCAACTGCTTGACCGAGATGAAGAAATTACCACCAGACAAGCCTCTCCTCAACTGACCGAAGAATGCTTCCAAAAAATCAGATTGAAACTTTCCCAGCAATACATACTCATACTGGAGTGAGTCCAGGCAGTATCTGCAAACAAGAGAGGACGATATGAAAGTGTGCATACCGTACATTCATATTCATACATACTACATTCTACCATACTATGTATACAATGTACCACACATACATACATACATACATACATACATACATACATACATACATACATACATACATACATACATAGGTCATGCAAAGGTAGGTACACAGATACATACATACTGTGAGAGTTAACTCCTCCCGGGATTCAAAGTCTCATTGCGCAACGGGTTGCGCAATGGTTGCCAACCAACATATGGGCGTTGTGCAACGGTTGCCAACCCGGTTGCGCAACGCCTCTATATATCGGTTGGCGACTGTTGCACAACCATTGCGCAATGAGACTTTGAATCCCGGGAGGAGTTAAAGACAAGACATACTCTGAGAGACTGGCGAGAGAAAGAAAGCTCTGCCGCAGAGCCACGTATGTGTCCTGGGTCAGTCGATGTTTAGCAGGGATGGTCCCATCCATCCATTCATCCAGCCAGCTAACAACCTGCCTCAAATACCCCAGCTGCCACCGGTCGTCTGTTTTGACTGGCTCTTTAAACAGATCCCGCTTTCTATCCCCAGCCGACAGCGTCTTCACGTTCACAATGCACCACACATTGCGAATAAATCGTATGAATTCCGCAGTTCCTTCCCAACCGCCCATCATACATCGAGCCGAGTACCTACAGAGCAGTATACTATGCAATAAACGCAACGTAACACAGATCAGAGCAATGTCCTACTTACATTGCTTTTTGCTTCTACCTACACCGTTAGGGGATGCATAGTGGTCAACTGAACATACGTACGTACATAGGTGAATCAAACGTAAATGGGAAAACAGCGCTTGAACAAGTGAAACGAAGAAGATGACAAAGTTGAAATAAACGAAAGCTACGTACACGTATGGCTACCAGTCGAGTGCATTGCTAGTCCGCTCATCGAACACCCTGACGAAGTGCTGCACAGAGGTGCGCTGAAGATTATGAGGATAAATTGTTTTCTTCGTCAGCTGCTTGGCTATGCGAAGTGGCCGCGTCTCCTCAAGCTGCTGAAGCTCTGCCACATGCCTAAATCTCTAACCATCACCACCCATCACCATCCATAACAAAAATAAAAATAAATATTATCAAAGTAAAAAGGTAAGGTTGCAAGCTAGAGGCTAGAGTCCAAGCAAAGCAAAGCAAGATACATGATTGTATGATACATAATAGCAGGGCTCTACAATAGAAAAGGACTATGAATCTGTGAACAAAAGGCACATGCAGAGCTACGCACAATAAGCGCCAAAAGCGTACCCCCAATTGGGGACCATTTGTTTACACATTCAGTCCTTCTCTATTATGGATGCCTGATAATAGTAGTTTGTCCTAACCCGTAATCTGCTGACTGAGTGGAGCTGAGCCGTCCATCCACATAGGGGAAGGGAGGGAAGCGAAGGAGAAGCAGCCGGCTGAAGATGTTGTACACATTTTTGAAGTTGTGTACCATATCTATCACCAAGAACAGAGGCTGCTCAGGGTGCAGCGGATTCTGCACCCACTCTCGTAGCTCTCCTTCACCCAAGATACGGAAAAAGGCGCGATTCGTGATCAGATTATCGGTCGTCAACACCAGCACTCTGTAACCGATCTTGTCAAGACGCTGTACTACCTGTCATATGTACACACGCACATTACAGTACATACACCACATACGTACCGCATTTACCGGTGCATAGCCTCAATGCTAATCTTTTACCTCCATAAAAGCGGTGTACATATCATCTGCAGAGAGACGAACCATAGGATACATTGCCACAACGTCCTTCTGCCTCCCCCTGACTGAAGCAATGGAAAAAGACAGGACAGTCTTAGCGGCCTCCGGCTCTGCGCCACTCGTAATCAAGCCCGAAATTTCACCTGAACAAACACAGCCACATGTTGCACTCTATCGCAATGTTACTGTAAGTATATTTCAACAGGGCAAGAATACATTAGAAACACACCCTTAATCGTTTGTGGTTACCGGTAGAGGATGAATACTCCGGTCGTCGAGCCACATACATCTCATCGATTGCCATTACCACTGTTTTGCCATTTTCATCCAGCTGTGACGCTCTGAGCTGCAGATACCTATCATCATCTGCTCCTGTTCCCAGACGACGCGTAAGACGCTTCAAACAGTCCTGCGATGGCAGGCACATCAATCCACTCTCAACGAGTGCCCGGTATCCCTAAAAACACCCTCTGTGTACAGAAGTATGTGCAAAAAGTGCAACATACTTATGCATATTTGGTAGTAAACGTCTGTGGCGACAATTATTCCAAACGTAACAACAACCACAAATTCCTGTCGCTAAGAACGACTGGTACGCACCTTTCAATTGTGGCAAACAACAACCACATTCCAACCAGATGACAACCACATCTACCAATCACCAACTACACGGTTGTCGTTTGCATACGTCTTTGTGGTTGGTGTTAAAGGCAAGGGGTCCCCTAAAACCGACTTTCGAATTTAAAGATCAAACCGAAGGTGACCCGCGGGTGAGCCGAGGGTGAGCCGAGGGTGACCTGAGGCTGACCCGCGAGCCCTCCAGATCAGAGCTGGAGCTGGTTAAAAATATAGTTTATGATGAAATTGGTTTGAACTTTAAATTCCAAGGTCGGTGTTAGGGGACCCCTTGCCTTTAAGCATAGACAAATGCCTCACCCTTGGTCCATGCAAGTTCACCAAAACCATCGACGCTTGCAGTCGCAGAGAATATCGCCGACCCTTCGGTTCGTAGCTGAGCAGATGGAGCTGTTCCCGAAGAAACTCTGCCTTCAACAATTGGCTCTCCCTTTTCCCTTCATCCATCCTCTCTGTGGCGACGGCGTCTGCATACTTCTTCACACAGTCCTCCGCCATATCCAGCCATAATCTGCAAGGCGCAAGGTGTTGCACAAACAGCGACTGCAACCACTGAAGGAGAGAGGAGAGATGGGAGAAGAGCTGCAGACGGCGACCAATGAATATGTGCTTCCATTGACTCGCTTTCACTTCCTTCCCATCGACAGAAACCATAATTTCGAGATCTGCATTCACCTCCAAACATGCTCCTATTGACGGTGGTGAACAGTCAGCGAACAAGCAGAAGACCACCTTCTTCCCAATAAAAATGATGTGAAACTCCTCGGGAATCGCAGTCTTTCGGGATTTCAGCTGAACTGTCATGGCGTCAATGGAACTAATGACATCCTTCGTTCGTCGCCTCTCTTCTGCCTTCCTATCGTTCTCCTTTTCAACCTCCTTTCGCCTTTCTCTCAGGACCTTCTCCGTCTTTCTGCGCTTTGGTGGGGGAGGACGAGAGTTCGAAGGCGGATAGTCATGAAAATGTGGGACATCATCAGGACGCAGACGTGGCTTTCCCAGTATTTGTGACTCTCGCTTCCTCTTTCGACGACTCCGGTTATCCAGGGACTCCTTAACCAAGTCGTCCTCAGAAAAATGGAGAGAACAGAGAACGCTGTTCTTAGTGACAATGTAGTTGGGTCGCTGAAGCCTGCTCACCCATTCCTTCTGGACTTCTGGGTTGCTAGGAAAGTGGTGCAAGCTCACACCAGGCACTTTCTTGTATCCGCTGTTGCAGTATTTCGCAGCACAAAACCTCCCCATTGCGCTTCGTCGTTTCTGAGCTAAAAACATACAAAGAACATTTGTCAAGACCAATTATCAGTGAAGAGTATGATGGAGAAATCGTTTTCCTTTCTTCTCCAAAAAACCGCATCTTTTTCTGCGGAGCACTTACCGAGATATCTCACTCAGAAGATCCTGAGTTTGAACTTCCGCGTGTTGAAAGATAGCCGTTCCGTTCGGGATATCACTCTCTGCGGAACGAGAGGGACGAATGCATGAATACACCCTTGGTAATTACTAATGTACGCAATACAGTCAAATGTGTCGTACGCCCAACTAATTCAAACACAGTCTTTTCGCGCTCACTTTGATGTCACTCATTTTGTTCATTATTCATGATCATATTCACGACGTACACGAAGCTTTATTTACACGTCTATGCTTACATGTCTTCTCAAACTAATACAATCAGCAAATGAAGATTCAGGGGCAAGCACTTTACACGCACTCCATCAAACGTTTCATACACACAAGGTAGAACAAAGCTCTTTCAAAGTCTCGGGCGGATATGGCGTCACTATACCGCCGTCGATAACCAACGATTGCATCTTTCACGTTTCCGGTACTTCCACTCTGCCATCGCAACAACTCCGCATCCACACGCTCTTTCTCCACTGATAATCTAAAAACACCAAACGCACAAGGATTTACGTACATAATAGATGTAGTATGTGCATACATACTTAGGTAGGGTAGATTAGGTACCGTTGTACATGGGGGTTACACACTGTCAGGGGGGGGGGGGAAATTATGTATTGCTAATCCACTTTGGACCCAACCTCGCATTCTGCCACTAGCTGTGATGGGTCCCGCCACGAATGTGTTCAAGAGTACAGTAACGATGAAGCGCGCAGCGAGCGGGAAGAAGAAACGAAGAAAAGTTAAACAAAAAAGCTGCGCGCTGCGCGCTTCAGAATGCGAGGTTGGGTCCAAAGTGGATGGGGTTATACACTGGGGAAGTAGACATACTACATTGGGGATATATATACACCCAAAAAAAACGGTATGTCACAGTTGTGGTCTACCACAGGTCAACGTCTTACACGATCCGAGATGTGCAGTAATGCTTCATCTTTTGCCTCTTCTTCTTTGTTTCACCATCCCGATAGTTGCGAGTGTTACTCCGGCTGCAGATAAAGTAACGAAGCCATTTCGTTCCACACTCTTGTTTTCCCCAGTTGTCTGCGAAGTTCACCAGTAACTGCTTCTCAACTTCGTTTTTCCAGTCGAAAAATTCTGAAACAGTCGCAAGCGTGTACAGTACGTATGTATGTACGTACGTATTGTATGTAGCTTCCACAATGCATCCGTACGTATAACACTACAAAAGTCAGAGCTTAGCCAATATGTTTTATACCACAAACTCACCAGCTAGCGAAGAAAACTCCCTTTCAGCTATTGTGAATTTATCCCCTTTCTCGTGCTCCTCCTTCAGATGGTCAATGAGCTTGCGGACTTGATGTGAAGCGAACCTGCAACCTTCCTCAAGGCACTGGATGCTGCCAGTCTCCTGTCGAGCCTTATCCCTCTCTTCCCGATGAAACTTTCGCTTGTGGTTGCAACGACTCTGCGCCGATGCGAAGACCTCCTTACAGAATTCACAGATGAAAGAGCCCCTTGACGCCATCACTACAAAAGACGATAACACGACACGACGAGGAAACTTTCTTTCTTTTCTTTTTTCTCTATGTCCAATCGTGCGTTCTAGGTGATGGTTCGTATCTTTGCGTAATTTCTTATTGTGAGTTTTAGAATTACAAAATGTCCATGTTGTCCGCGGGTGTATTCATGCATTCGTCCCCCTCGTCTCTGCGGACGCACAAAAAAAATAAATTCGTGGACTCCTTTGTTATAGAGTGTATATGTAGGCAAAGGAGGACCAACAGAATCTGCGTTACAGCCAAAGGGGGCCATAGGACGCCTCCAACTAACGGTCTTTTCCATACGCATACACGCAAACAATGCATTATTACGGCACAAATAACACATAAGCAAACCGAAAACAACAGACCCTACCATTCTCATCACATAGCAACACCAGTTTCGCACTAAATATCACCACTTTGGCACTACACCTATACAGTACAAAGTACTGGAAAGATTAATATTGAGATAACCCTGACAGTTTTCCAAGCTTAGCCTTCAACTTTTCTGTTTGCTGGCGGTTTTGTGCGATAGAAGAAATCAATATCGCTTGATTCTTTGCTGTGTAGTTGAACAGCTTGGAGACCATCAGTCATCCAAAAGAGTGGCCATTATCTCACAAGAGCGATGACATTGCAATTCTTCCAGCTCAGAATCTTCTTCCAGCAACTGATACACAGCTGCTTCAAAGACAGGTTTATACTGCCCCTCTTCATGAATGCCAAATTCAGCTGCTCAGTCACCATATAACAGCAGTAAAAGCCTTCAAGCTTGGAGAGTTGTTGGGCTCTTCTGGTGGAGGCGGAAACTCTAGTATTATTCCCTTTGACAGCAGCAGGCTGTACATTTTCTTCAGAAGAAGCATCTGATCAAAGAGCAGAAACAGTGGCTGACTAGTGACAGGGTTTGAAACCATTAGGAAGTGCACGTCACCACCCAACAGCTTGAAAAACGCCCTAAACAAAAACCCACATGTGCCATTTCCATACGTACACAAGCTACATACATTCCAATGAAGTTGATGTGCACTTTTTTGACAAATGTGGCACTAAAATCATTGTGCACCTGTTAATGGCGTGGTTATCCATTATCATCATCCGCACACAGAGGCCCAGGTCTACCAGCATTTGCATAATACTCATCGTTGCTTTTTGAAGCTTCTCTACATTGAAGCCATTCATTGGTAATGTAGCAACCATATCCCGACTCTGAAAAAATTACAAAGGGGTTGGCATTCCAAAAAAATGCGTAGGAATGCGCAAACTCGCTGTAATGTGCTGTTTTGTGCCTTTGTACTGTAAAGCTTCGTGTATAACCCCCATCGAATATAATCCCCTATTCGGTGACTAACGATTTTTATCCCCCTCTGACCAATATTTTTAAAACGCATAAAACGCGCAAAAAAACAAAACAAGCGTGCTGGTGATGATTTGGCATATTTTGCTTGGTCTCATGTATAACACCTTGAATCGGTGACAACGATTTTTATCCCCTGGGGGTTATACACAAAGCTTTAATACAAAAACCCTCTTCGAATTGGTGAGTAATGACTTTTATCCCCAGGGTTATACACGAAACTTTACAGAAACGCCCTTAGAATTGGTGAGTAATGACTTTTATCCCCAGGGTTATACACGAAACTTTACAGAAACGCCCTTCGAATTGGTGAGTAATGACTTTTATCCCCAGGGTTATACATGAAGCTTTACAGAAACCCCCTTCGAATTAGCGAGTAATGACTTTTATCCCCTGGGGTTATACACGAAGCTTTACAGAAACCCCTTCAAATCGGCGAGTAACGACTTTTATCCCCTGGGGTTATACACGAAGCTTTACAGAAACCCCTTCAAATCGGCGAGTAATGACTTTTATCCCCTGGGGTTATACACGAAGCTTTACAGAAAATGCATCAGGGATCAATCATTTTTTTAACTTGTGGTGTTTCGTTCTTGTAGGTTATATTATTCTTGGTACTAAAATGTACATGCTCAGGTAAGCAAAAGAATACCTTGCGTCCAAGTGCTTCTTGTTCGTCCAAGTCTCCTGCTCCTCCTCAGTTTGACTGGCATATCCACTCTTGCATTGAAACGCACAGATTTCTTTGGCATTGTGAGCAACAGTTGCACGAAATCAGCTTCCTCTTCACAGTAAATGCATTTGAACATGACAGCAGTTGAACAGATAACAAAATAACGAGACGAGAAGAGAACAGAATTTGAATTTGTTCTCTTGTTTTTCTTTTCTTTTGAATGGCTTTGAGGACTAGCTATTATTTCCTAAAATCTGGAAGAAAAGTAGGCAATTTTGATATTACACTTTTCTGAAAGTAATGTAGTGTGTAGTCTTTCTCGGCAACTAGCCGGCGCTTTTTCATCAAATATGGACACCTTGAATTAGAGGTGTCCATGCCTACATATAGAGAAAACGATGGCCCCCTTTGGCTGTACTCGCAGATTCTGTTGGTCCTCCTTTGCCTACATATACACTCTATACCTTTGTCCGCCTAAGCTCTCTAGAAGTCCGTGGCACCACCAAAGGTAGCACAGCAACAGCACAGCGATCGGATCTGTCATTTGACGTCATCTATCTGGGGGAGGGAGCCAAGCCAGGAGCCAGGAGCCAGCCAGCCCAGACAAGAACCAAAGAGGAAGAAGTTTTTCTCGCTCAGAAAGTTTGTTGAACGAACAATAAATAATGAGATTATCACGATAAAGGGCGCGCGCCTGTTCTCTACTGGTGTATGTACGCTGTGCTGTGTAGTTGCGCTTGTGCTGTCTCCTCCACGTTCAGCAAAAGACGTCGCGTGTTTGACGTCATCAAGCAGCCGGATTAGCCGTCAAAATTTCTTTCTAAGCCGCCCGGCAATAAGAAAAAAACTGTCGCGGAATTCCGGCCATTTGGCGCCCGCTACCGAGAAAGTAAGACAATTGAGGAGGAAAAGAATGACAATTGTGCGTGACTGTGCCGCTTTTCTTTCATCACTGAATGAATTGTTCGCTATTTCTACTTGGTGGTATGTGGTATGCAGTTAAGAATTTCTTTTGCTCTCTTGTTATTGTAGGTGTGCGTGTTGATGGCTGATTTGCTGTTGTATTGCGAGGTCCAGTTTGGATAATAGAAGGGCAACAGAATGGTGCAGACTTACCAGTCGCCTGTGCGGGTGTACAAATGGCCGTTCGAACTTGTGATGGCGGTAAGTAAAAGTAGTAAGTATGGTGTGTAGCGTACGTGCAAGCAGAGGACTTCAATACCGTCTGAATAGATAGACGATGTGCATTTGCTATGCTTACGTACGCGTGCAGAGTACATGTTATATGCATTCTGTACATACAGTATGTAGGCTAGGCTACATATCTCTACCAAGCAAGTATCATTCTTGCAGTATCATACACCATGGTGGTGTATACGAATTTTATTAACTAGCAAATCCCAGTCCAATCGAGCTGTTCGCTGCTGTAGAATGTACACATCACACTTACTACTGACGTTTATAGGCCACATTGTTGTCTGGATGTGTGTTGTAGGCGTACGAGAAGCGGTTTCCCACCTGTCCGCAGATTCCGATATTTGTTGGTTGTGACGTGACGAGTGAGGAGAAGAGTTCGGATGGGGCCACGCATGTGATAGAGAGAAAGTGTACACTCAACGTCGACGCCCCCTACATACTCAAAAAGGTAAGCGCAGATGTTATATTCTTGTGTCTATCGTCAAGGCTGATTCACAGCTCATGAAAGACGACATGCGTTGGGCGTACGCTCGGCGATTCCATGACTCGACGTATTGGCACGGTATAGTCACGCTTTCGGGCCGGCGTAGGTCGACCGTATTTTCGTCCAATGTGAATGGGCCTTTAAAAATAGGATAACGCGGGAAAATTCGGGTCAGTCACCCTTTCTTATCGTCCAAGGGCGAATCAGCAACCCTATTTGCAGCCGTCAAAGCAGACAGAAAACAGTAGGATAATTTAGACCCGCTTTTCACCAGTTTTGTGCCATATCTCAACATATAGAGACGTAGGCCTCGGGGTAACCCGAATTTTCCCGCAATATTATACATCATATGTACATTCCTATGATGCTATTTCCGATTATATACGTATGAATATGTGTTTTTCTTTTCCTTTCAGATTGCCGGTGTGGAGTACGTGTACTTTATGCAGAAGAATTCCTTGGACAGGCGAAAGCGCACCCTGCACATCCTCGCCTACAATCTCAGCTTCGCCAGTCGCGTGGTCATTAACGAGAGTTGCTCATACTACGTAAGTATTAAATTGCAATAGCCACACACAACCGACCATAGTCGCTCTACTGAGAGAGAGAGAGAGAGAGAGAGTGCAGAAATACCCATAGTTGTTGTGGGAGACTTTTTGTGCAAAATGGCTCGAAATTGCATGGAAATGTCCATGCATTCCACGCAAAGAAGTCTTCCGCGACTGTTGAAATCTGCGCGTTCTCTCACTGAACCGACTATACTACCCCCTTTCTTTCTGCCCTTTTGCCATACGTGTAATAGTTGTGGCCTAAATGGTCGGCACACTTGCCCTTTAAGCGCATTGACATTGCGGAACCTATTTTTCTCAAAGAGAATCTCGCACGTAGCCTCCTCTGAGAATTCGGTGTTTTTGTCCTCTTGTTGTTAGGCGTGGCACGCAAGAAAAACAGTTCGTTATGGCGGAAGAGCTGTCCGCCCCCTGACTGTGGCCCCCTAAATTTGCTTGATTACTAAAAGGGGCTGATTGAGGGAATTCACTTTTAATGCTGTCTCTCTCTCTTGACGTGTATGTACTATTGTACTGTATGTACCGTATCTGCCTGCTATATGCACGAATAATGAATGACAGAAGGGGCGCAGTGAGGGGGAAATAATTTGGTCGCAAATTAATACGCATGCTAGGATGCTTCAATCTACAATGTGTAAATGAATGTATTCTGCATGGGAAAATACGTATGTACGTAAATAGTACTACTGTACATTGCTAAAATTCGGCGAAGTGTGCTGTCATTCATTCATTCACCGCCCACTCGCGATTGGTATGTACATATCAATGCGTACGTATGCACGCATAGACCTTATGGAAATCTCTTAGAACGTCAAAAACTCACCGAAGGAGGAAAGAACATCGTAATTTCATTTCGGTCATCGAAAAAAGAACTCAATCAGGTCGAGGGAAAGCCTATCGAACAGTATGCCAGGCAGTTGCCAATAAGCATTGCGCAACTACGTATGTACTTTCGACCGTAAACTTTTATACGCGTACGTACTGTACGAACAACTGTAATTTCAGACTATTCAGTCTGTTATCACATTCTAGTGCTTTAGACGTACTATACGTACAGTGCAAATCCCTGTACAGGACCTCCGTCTGTCTTTATCGATCGAGATTAGCTGTTTGCTTATGTGTAGATTTTTTGTTCCCACTACAACCTCTATCAAAAGAAAAAGGCTTGTCCCTCGTTTGGGATACTAATCACGGAGTCTGTACATATTGTACGTACGGTACAGTAGCAGTCTGTAAGTTTCCGTCCCTCTCAGATTAGATTAGGGGAGGGAGTCTGTCTGGCTTTAAATTTGTGCTGCGGGTTTCTGAAGCAGTAGTTGGGCTCTGGCTTTTTTGATTGGGAAATGGAAGAAAGAAGATACACTGAAATGGAGAGCTAGAAAGTCAGAGACATCCAAAGTCGTGTGTAGTTTTTATTTGCTCATAATTACAGAGAGGCCGAAGCACCTATGATACTGCTGCGTGCTACGTCACTCACTCAACACGCTTCGGGCGTCTCTGTTTAGAATGCGCGGCCGTAAAAGCCTGCTTTATGTGACAGCATGCAAGCTGGAGGGGGGGGGGGGGCGCCCCCCCAGGCGTATGTATATCCGGATGTCTTAACAGAGACTGGTAGGAAGGAAGGACGTGACTAGTTTATTTGACCACCGACCACTTCTGGAAATGAAATTTGCTTCGGCGAAATTTGTTTGCGCACGTGTAATACGACTAGTTCGCGATGCTCGAGAATTTGTTGAGACCACAAGGGATGTACCGTGCGCGTAACTATTGGTGAGCCGGGGGTGAATCCGGACATGCTACGCAGGAGGAACTGACCAACATTTTAACAACGTGCACCCACACGTGATCCAACGCTTTGTGTGCGTTTTTTTTTTTGATCATGCACATCATAGGCGGCAATCGTGAAGCGCTTGAGGTTTATGACCATCAGTTGTTATTGCCATCGGTTATCTGTACGTAAACGTAACTGTAGGGTCACGTGTAGCTGTTATTGTATGTATGTCACGTGCTGCATGTGTCTGTTTTTATTGTAGGTGCATCCTGAGAACGGCGAGTGGACGTGTTTCGAGCAGAGTGCCAGTCTGGACGTGAAGTCCTTTTTCGGCTTCGAAGCCACTGTGGAAAAGTTGGCCGTGAAACAGTACGCAGCTAACATACAAAAGGTACGTATACGTACATGCGTTTTGCAGTTTGCCGTGGTTGTGCTGGATAGTTTTTACCTTACACTATAGGGTACTGTGGGCTAAATACAGGCCACCTGACTCTTTTGAATTGTAGTTTCAGCAAATGATGAGCCAAATAGCCCATTTGAAAGAAGAGATTTCTTTAAAAGGATTGACCTTGTGTAGGTCTTTTGATAAGATCCATGAGATATGCAGCCCTAAAACTTAGATGGCTGTCTTTCCTCTCGCTCCGATTACCCCAAAGTACCCTATTTGATTGAACCAGCCGCCGACAATTTACTGCGCAGCAACGCAGCATTGCGTTTAGTATCTCCGTTTGTAAATCAAGCCAATATGCGATGAATGAATACAGTAGTGTACGTACGTACTAAACGCCGTTTCTGGTTTTGGCTAAAATGAGAGGACAGCTAAGTATATACTTTGTCGCTCAGGGGAAGCATATGCGATAGCTAATAGTACATATGTACTGCAATACCAACTTGGTCAGGGCAATTGTGCATGCAAAAGACTGTTGCCAGGCATACGGGTTAGTGGGGATTAGCGAGCTAATGGCCTACGGTTATTGCGGCATGAATGGCTAGATGAAAGCCTCCTGCAATTTGCGCACGCAATAGCTAGTCCAAATTGCACCGAAATGTCGGCGGGGGCTTTACTCTTTTCTCGTTTACTTTACCTATCTGAAGTCCTATTAGTTACACACAGTCAAGGCAAAATAACTAGTGGGATAGGAATAAAATGTGAGTCCTTGCTTAGCTTGCATTTGAGCGCATT
>JASAMW010003499.1:0-13779 GCA_030247985.1 Epsilonema sp. ZAB3_2
GTGGCGAGTAAACTCCCGGTGAATTCACGGTGAGTTTGAACTTCGAGTTTTATTTTTCGTGTAGAACATTCTCACTTGCTCCCAAGCGCAAAAATTTTCCTCACGTGTTCACACGTGGTGAGTTCAAGCTCACGGTGAATTCACCGGCCTGCCTATGCTTCATCACATACTTATGGGGAATTCCCCGTGAGTTTACTCACCACGTGTGTAGCGCGCTACTCACTCGTTATCACGCAATTGCACTAACCCCCTCTCTCCAGCTACCGTGCACGTGTCCTTTGTCGAGGCCAAGTAATCAAAGAAGTGTGGGTGTGGGCGCCTTGAGACTGTGGCGCGGTAGGAAGCCGGCGAGGCCAGTAGTGTTAGACAGAGCCCAGAGCCAAGAGGAGGAGGAGGAGGAGGGAGCTGGACGACACAGGACCCAATCGCCGACTGAAGCAGCCAGATCCTGACTCCTCGCCGGCACACACTCCTTCGTCACCACCATCTCCTCCGTACACTCTGCTGCAACACAGCGCCTGCCTACTGCGTGGTGCGCTTCACACGTGCTCCGAGCGAGTTCGCTCCGAGTTTGGAATGACTTCGTTTTGAGCCAAAACGAACGTCAATTACTCGCACGTCTTCGAATTAGAAACTCGGCTGTTCACACAGACGTTTGGAAAAACAGAACGAGTTCGGTGCGAAGTCGGAGGTTTTACATGTTGAAGCATAGTCAGGGCTCTGAATTCGGAGTTCACGCGTGAAGCGCACCAGTCATCGCCAACTTCGAGGAATGAACTACAGATGTACATAGGTAGGATATTTGAAACGCGTTCCATTGGCTTACCATGAGCAGGAAGTGGGATGAGGTGATTTGCAGGCACGAATCCTTCCCTGCGCGTCCATTCGCATCGCATCCACCACCAGTCAGCGTCCGTATTGTTCAGTAGAGTCAAAGCATGGCCGGCCGACACAGTCAAATCCCCCTCGTACAAGCCAGCGTAGGAAAAAGCGACGAGAAAGGAGCCGAGAGGACGACGACGAAATGGCTCCACTTCACCCATCACGTCACCCTTTCTAATCTCCGCCGTCGCCTTCTGTCCCTCTCCTAAGTTATCATCATCCCTCGTCGACGGTAAATCTTGCACGGAGAGCCAGGAATTTCGACCGAGGAAAGTGTTCGTTCGCTTTCCTCTTTCAGCGCTAACAAGCGACTGATTACGAGGACGCCAACGAAAGAATGAGGAGTCTGCTTCCTTTGTATTCTCCTTCTTCCCAGCTTTCGATGGGGTCTCAGCAGTCTTTCTTCTCCCGGTTCCCCAACCAGCAGGCAGTTCCGATTTCTCCTTCACACTAGTATTCAGAGCTGTTGAGGGCTGTTTCTTTGGTGGAGCAGATTGGCAGTAAATCAATGGTATGAAGCCTTCCAGGCCGTCTTGTCGCACCACATACATCCAGTCTTCCTCGCGATAGAGACCTGTCACTCTGTCGCCTTTTGATACAGCAATCTCGTCATCCACTGTCGGCTCGAAAGCGCAGCTCACTTCGATGCACGTGTATGGTTCCAACTTAGCACTGGCATCTGCTCCCAGTAGACTGCCAATGCTTCTGCGCTCACCCTCCGCATATTGATTAGCTACAAAAGGCATGCACACTACATGCTCATACTGATGTGATCGTGATACGTACATACAGTATAAGTACAATGTACATACGCAATGCAGAAATGTGCATTGTGATGTTATGTAATTTCCTGCCACCAATCGGTATAAATAGCCGGCGCAGGACAGGAATAAATAGTCGTTGTTGCTCGACGCTTTGGGATCAGTCGCTCTCTCTCTCTTCTCTCTCCCCTCGTCCATCGCCGACATATCACATACACCACTGTAGCATGAACTAGTACGTACAGTATGTACATACAGGGTGTTTCCTAATATACTCGCCGGATGTTTGTGCTTATATCTCCCCACCGGAGTGTCACAGTTGAATGCGGTTTTTTGCGTTGAATAGCCAAGGCTTCAACGTTGATGCAGCCAAAATTTCAGCTTTCTAGGCCAACAGGAAGCGGCTCAAACAGCTCGATTTGCAAAGCGTCAATTTTCACACATTTTTGCAGGCGGCCAGGTACAGATCGGCTCCGGTTTTTCTCTCCCCAGTTTACCTAACCCAGTTCTCTCCTCCCCAGTTTTTATCTGGAGCACAAGTTTCGGTAGAGTTTTTCCACCTCCATGCCACTTCTCTTGCAGATTCGAACTTAGCAAGCAGTGTTACAGCCAAAATTCGGTCATCCAAGCTTTTCCTTGGGACGCTGATGCCATGGTGATCAAACTGAAGTCTATCTTCGACAAGACTGCTCAAAAATGCATAAAAGTTAGCGTGGAATGGTGAACAGACTTGAAAGAGCGAGAAAAAAGCGAAAATGCAAATCCGTTGCCCCGCCTCAGTGCCCTGCCTCCGTCTTGCGCCAAAAAAGGCGCCGCAACTTTGACCGCTTACAGCGCCATGACAATGCAACCTAAGAAGCTAAAATTTTGGCTGCATCAACGTTGAAGCCTTGGCTATTCAACTCAAAAAACCGCATTCGAATGTGACACTCCGGTGGGGGAGATATAGACACAAACATCCGGCGAGTTTATTATGAAACACCCTGTACATGCTATTAGCCTAGTTGTAAAACTTTTGTAAATAAGACGAAGAATGCGACGGCGAAGAGATAAATACTGCTGTATGTGATCGGTAGGACACGCACGCGCCGTACCGCGCAACACTAATGCATACAGATTGCATCCATGCCGCGTTCAGATAGAGGCGGTCCGCGTACTACGTCCCACACGTTGGATGTAAGCCCGAAAAAGTTCGTGGCTGTCACTGTCCCTGCTTTTCCGACGTACATCTCCAATCTGAACGCGGCAATAACCAAACGCTTCCTTGGCATCTGTAGTTTTACACTGGATAACCTTGGTATAGCAGTCCACTTACCTAGCGTTACCACGGCGCCTTCGAGGAGTACGTGCCTGCTCGGCCGACTCCTGCCGACGCGCCATAATAAAAAGAAGAAAAAGGCGAAAAATCAGGAATTTCTGCGGAACTCAATAACTCGACAAGGAAGTGGACAAATTGAAAAAGGATTTTTATTTTCAGAATCTACGTAAAAAATGCCACATCCTGGCCTCCTTTTTTCTGCGCGAATTTGCTGTTTTTCTAGAGACAGAATCAAATTTGCTGTTTAGGCCTATTCAGCCCGCTGGCACAAGATCGAACGTAGAACCTGTGGGAATGAGAGGTCAAGCCTGCCCTCGTAAATTCTTATGGCCGACCCTTGTGGCTACCTGATGGGCATAGTGCCGTTGAAATAGAAGGAGGGGCAGCATTGTCCTGGAAAATTTTGTATGCTGTAGGCCTGTGGCGCCCTATATAACTTGCTGTTTTGAGTTCTCTTATCACCTGCTGCGTCTGTAGATCAACTATTTTGCCTTTTTCCATGCTTCCGCGCTCTATTGCAACATAAATTTTGCACTCATCCTCTTGCTCCCTCATTTTTCGCCCAGCTGAATATAGTTGTCCACGTGCAAACTGTGTCGACGAAACGGCCGGCGCCACACAGAACCAAGGAAGTGGAATTTGCCCAAGGAAAATAGGTAACTATATGGAACTCGAGGCGGCGGATCGGATGGTGTTGTTTATTTTGCCATAAATTTGCTTCTGAATTCGTTAGTGGTAGGGCTAACTTACCATTGCATTCTGCGTTACTGTCAACACCTCGCGGGAACACGGGACAGAAGAAGGCCATGAAGACGACGAAAAAAGAAGCACGAGTGAGTAGGTTTAGAATAATCTACCTGACCCAGACCCAGTATAGTTTCGGGTCCTTGAATTGAATTGGATTTGCGTTTTGCGTCGCCGTCGACTCGAGGGTAATAACTAATACGCAACCAAAACAACCAACAACCAAAACACCCAAATCGTTCTTGAAAATAGGATCCGCCTAAATGGCGCATACAAACAGTGGCGCAACAGACATTGTCGAAGCAACAAATGGGCAGGGTAGCATGAAAATATTTGAGCCAGCGCTTGCAATAGGGTAGTGGGGGTAATTTGGAATATCTGTTGTCTCAGTGCAAGAGGACCCAGGGCGCTGGATGGTACACAGTAATATCTATTTTGCACAGGCACATGGACAGACTTAGGCTAAGGCTGAGGCTGAGGCCTACCCCTCTGCATCCAATACCTAAGCCCTAAGCCTAAGCCTCAGCCTGAGCTGAAGTCTGTCCAAGCGCGTGCGCAAAATACATATTACCTTACCATTCACCACCCAGCTCCCAGCGCCCAGTAACTTCAACACCTGGAATTGCATCCCTATTACCCATGCGAATTCATGCTATTTTGTTTGAACGCGTATGACATTGGAAGTTTTCCATTTTTTCAGTCACTCTAGACTACACTACTGCACGTGTTGGACCAACTGTCCCCACGCTACCCCACAATATCAATAAGGGTATGGTATATTGATTGATCATGGTTCTTCACCCTCGCAACTAGTGTCATTTAGGCAGAGCTATTTTTTAGGAAGTCCTTGTTGGTTGTTTTGGTTGTTGGTTGTTTTGGTTGCGTATTAGTTAATACCGACTCGAGTCGAGTCCGACCTCACGCAGGGTTGCCAGGTCTTGAGGAGCCAATAGTACTAGACCGATGTAAATTGGTACTAAATCAATTTTGGGGAGGTAAAATTTGCGATTGCAGGCAATGGGGTGGCTCTAGTAATGTAATTCTGTAAGGAAAATCATGCTTTTTGAGCGTTTTTCACCATTTTTTGTGCTTTTCGCTACTTTTCGAGGTTATTGTATACAAAGATATTGGTCAATACCTCGCCGAAGGCGAGAAAATTTTTGAAAATATGCCCAAACATGCGTCAAAATTGGCCATTTTCCCATACTGAGCTGAAAATGTTCTTTTACCCAGCCTCCACCCGAATAGTACTAGAATAGTACTAAAAGTACTAGGCCAATTTTTGAGTACTAGACAAGTCAAAATAGTACCAAATCTAGTACTATAGTACTGACATTGGCAACTCTGACCTCACGTCACGGCGCAACGGTACTGGTTAGTCCAGTCCACAAAGTTTAAAAGTCCATGAAATAGTTATAAACATGTGGACTTCTAAAAAGTTTGGACCAAACACACACGTATACGTACGAAATATAACTCAAAGAGGCGGGCACGAGCAGGGGCGCGGGCACCCGATACCCTCCTAAAAGCGGGCATGAGGAAAATCTGATAATACTCGCCAATTCAGCAATCAAATGCAAATGGAATAGGTTTAGACAACTGATACAAAGCTTATACAGCCAACAGAAAGTGTAAAATTTAGGCTAATTCTTGTTCAACATGAAATAAATTACTCTAAATGGAATTCTGAAAAGGAGAGCGTGGGCAATGATTGGTTTCGAAAGATATTTTGACTGTTCATATTGTTGCACACCATGTATGCATAGAATGTTACAGTGGAGTAAATACGGATTTTTTTTCAAAGTGTGGATAGTAGGGGTAAGCAAGAGCAATGGGGAAGGTTGCTTTTAGCAAAATTTGTTTCTTTTCTGCGCTTTTTCACTCTTTCTAACAAAATTGTTTATGTTGTTGTACCTTTTTTACTATTTAGTCACATAGCAGTTACTTTGCTAAAACCAAAGAGCTAAAAGTAGAGGAGATGTCACTCCCCCAAATATCGGGCGGAGACAGTGTCCAGACGTTCACATGATTTAGCTTCCGGTTTTCTAAGGTCTGTGACATGCCATAGAGGCCAAATCAAGCCAAACTCAGATCATACATATTCCCCAACTTTCTTCGATCTTTTCAATGGTGGGGTCGGCGTTAACCCATCCCCAACTGGTATGGCCGAAAATGGCCGTCATTTTGGCAAAAGTAGGGTATTTTGCAGGCCTCGGCGCAACACGCACAGAGCCAGCCAAATGCTGTCCTTCTCAAATTCCACCACCAAGGGTCCAAAGTCTCCACTGGTGGTGTTAACTCCTTCCCCACCACACTGGCAACCTGAAAAACACCACACTGGCAATGGGTTTAGACAACTTGTTCAATGCTTACGTAGCCAATGGAAATGTCAAATTCAGGCCAATCGTTGCAGAACATGAAATAATTAGTCCAGATGGAATTCTGAAAAGGAGGGCATGGGCAACAATTGGCAGTGAGAGAGGACTGTTCATTTTTGAGCATTTGCAGATAGTCACGCCAGTCTGATGCGTGTAATGCTTGTCAGATGCGCACAATGGTTGCCAGATCTGCAAATTGGTTACCAGATGTGTAACAGGGTTGCTACATCTGCAATAGGGCTGCCAGATGTACAATTTTTGAGAGAAGTGCAAAATCGTTGGAAGAAATGTGCTATAAGGGTTGCCAGATCATAAAAGGGTTGCAATAAATACAGTTGGGTAGAGTACAGTGGGGTAAAAATAGTGCTGCACATGAGTAGTAGCACTTTTTTGCAAAACCTTTCCTCAATTCACATTTTATCATTTTTAGCAAGGAGCTATAAGTAGAGGAGACGTCACTCGAGCAATTTCGGGCGGAGACAGTGTCCGGACGTTCACGTGATTTAGCTTCCGGTTTTCTAAGGTGTGTGGCATGCCATAGAGGCCAAATCAAGCCAAACTCAGATCATACGTATACCCCAACTTTCTTCGATCTTTTCAATGGTGGGGTCAGCGTTAACCCATCCCCAACTGGTATGGCCGAAAATGGCCGTTTTTCAGCTTTTTGGCAAAAGTAGGGTATTTTGCAGGCCTCGGCGCAACACGCACAGAGCCAGCCAAATGCTGTCCTTCTCAAATTCCACCACCAAGGGTCCAAAGTCTCCACTGGTGGTGTTAACTCCTTCCCCACCACACTGGCAACCTGAAAAATTGATGAAAACTGCCTTTTCAAATGCATTTCTACCCAAATATGCCACCCTAGTGCAGTCAAGCAGAGAAAATTAGAGTACCCTACCCTAGTTTTATGAGTAGAATTCAAAAATGACACTGGTTTTTCCATTTTCCCACGGTTAAGGCCTGATAAACCCGATTTTTCATGTGTTTCGAATGGAATAGTGTACCAAAAGCAAATTTTTTGAAAATCAGGTACCCTGACCTAATTTTATGTGTAGATTTCAAAAATGACCTTAATTTTTAAATTATTTCATTTTTAAGCCTAATATACCCGATTTTTTACTTGTCTAATCACAAAAATGGCATAAAAAGGGGCTGTTTAGGCCTTAAAAATGGAAAAATTTAAAAATTAAGGTCATTTTTGAAATCTACGCATAAAATTAGGTCAGGGTGCCTGATTTTCAAAAAATTTGCTTTTGGTACACTTTTCCATTCGAAACACATGAAAAATCGGGTTTATCAGGCCTTAACTGTGGGAAAATGGAAAAACCAGTTTCATTTTTGAATTCTACGCATAAAACTAGGGAAGGGTACTCTAATTATCTCTGCTTGACTGCACTAGGGTGGCGTATTTGGGTAGAAATGCATTTGAAAAGGCAGTTTTTCATCAATTTCTCAGGTTGCCAGTGTGGTGGGGAAGGAGTTAACACCACCACTGGAGACTTTGGACCCTTGGTGGTGGAATTTGGGAAGGACAGCTTTTGGCTGGCTCTGTGCGTGTTGCGCTGAGGCCAGCAAAATACCCTATTTTTGCCAAAACGCTGAAAAACGGCCATTTTCGGCCATACCAGTTGGGGATGGGTTAACGCCGACCCCACCATTGAAAAGATCGAAGAAAGTTGGGGTATATGTATGATCTGAGTTTGGCTTGATTCGGCCTCTATGGCATGCCACAGACCTTAGAAAGCCAGAAGCTAAATCACGTGAACATCCGGACACTGTCTCCGCCCGAAATTTGCTCGAGTGACGTCTCCTCTACTTATAGCTCCTTGCTAAAAATGATAAAATGTGAATTGAGGAAAGGTTTTACAAAAAAGTGCAACTACTCATGTGCAGCACTATTTTTACCCCACTGTACTCTACCCAACTGTATTTATTGCAACCCTTTTATGATCTGGCAACCCTTTTGCGCATCTGGCAATAGTAGCACATTTTTTCCAACGATTTTGTACTTCTCTCAAAAATTGTACATCTGGCAGCCCTATTGCAGATGTAGCAACCCTGTTACACATCTGGTAACCAATTTGCAGATCTGGCAACCATTGTGCGCATCTGACAAGCATTACGCGCATCAGACTGGCGTGACTACTTATCTGCAAATGCTCAAAAATGAACAGTCCTCTCTCACTGCCAATTGTTGCCCATGCCCTCCTATTCAGGATTCCATCTGGACTAATTATTTCATGTTCTGCAAGGATTGGCCTGAATTTTACATTTCCATTGGCTACGTAAGCATTGAACAAGTTGTCTAAACCCATTGCATTCGCATTTGAATGCTGAATTGGAGAGTATTATTAGATATTCCCCATGCCCTCCATTCCTGCCTTTAGGGGGGAGGGGTGTCGGGCGCCCGTGCCCCTGCCCGTGTCCGCCATTAGGAGGTTCGAAGAATTATAAGAAGATAGAAGAAGAAGAAGAAGAAGAAAGAAGAGCAGGATTGATAGACACAGAGAGCAAGAGGAAGGAGTCGGTCGGATGCGGGCCAAGAGCGAAAGCGGCTAGTGCCATAGTTCAAACGGCTTTTCTTTGGGGATAGAAATGAGCTGTAATATTCATCATCCTTCGCACTTCGATGGAATAGCTGCCGATGATCCGTTCGCACCATTGCTATGAACAATTCCTCCGCTAAAATGAAGCGAGAATCTTCGCCTTGTGGTTCAACCGATCAGAAGGTATGTTACAAGTCTTCACTTTTTTTGTTAGTTTATTATGAGTGCCTTCTTGAAGTTTCGTTCGAGTATTATAGGCACTAAGACAAATGTACGTCTATTACACAGCCACTACTTGCGACGTGTGTTTGAAGTTACTGGGCGCTGATTTTGCGCAAGCGATGGGCGCTGGGCGGTTAACGGTAATATCTATGCGCAAGCGGTGGGCGGTGAACGGACCGATTAGAGGTTACTGTGTCCCTGTGTCCCTGTGTCCCTAGACTGGGTTACTAATTGCTAAACCTAAACCTAAACCGGCACACTGCTAAACCAACCAATAAACTTATAAGCCAATAGTTTTTCTTATACCGTGGTATTTTTATTACAAATTAACAACAAAAAATGCAAATCAGACAAGAAATTGTGATGAAAATTGTAAATTTGCATTGGAAAACGCCAACATGCGAAAGAAAAAAAATGTTTAGTTACAAATTGTAATCAAAAAGCAAACAATGTAATCTTTGCCCACAATTGTGTCTACTGTTCCACGCCTGCATCCATAGGCTAGGCTTAGGCCTAAGCCTAAGCCTGCGCCTAAGCCTGAGCCTGTGCCTAGCCTATTTATGCAGGAGTGGAACAGAAGACACAATTGTGGGCAAAGATTACATTGTTTGCATTTTTGATTACAATTTGTAACTAAACATTTTTTTCTCTTCGCATTTTGGCGTTTTCCAATGCAAATTTACAATTTTCATCACAATTTCTTGTCTGATTTGCATTTTTTGTTGTTAATTTGTAATAAAAATACCACGGTATAAGAAAAACTATTGGCTTATAAGTTTATTGGTTTAGCAGTGTGCCGGTTTAGGTTTAGGTTTCGGTTTAGCAATTAGTGTAACCCAGTCTAGGGACACAGGGACACAGGGACACAGTAACTTCTAATCGGTGGTGAACGGTCTATTTTGCATGGGCGGACTTAGTTTAGGATTATGCTTAGGCTGAGGCCTACCACCCCTCTGTGTAGTATCCAATACCTAACCTAAGCCGAAATTCCGCTCTTGCGCCTGCGCAAAATAGATATTACCGCTCACGTTCACCGCCCAGCGCTTGCGCAGAATAGATGCGCGCCTAGTAACTTCAAACACCTTTACTTGCGCTGTTATGGGAACTTATGCTGTTATGGGAACGCTGTTATGGGAACTGTTATGCTTTACCTGCCTGCCTGTTTACGGAGGTCGGAATATGTCGATATTTTAGAACTACGCAACTTTTTCTGCCCCATCCAGTCACGCCCGTTCCCATAACAGCGCAAGTAGTGATATTGATATTGCGGGCATGCTAAAGACTCAGGTTTATTTTTGATTGGTTTTAGCATTATGTATGTGTCATTGAGTCTCTGTTTATGATCACATCGCATCATGGACACCTTGACATCGCATATGATATGTCATAGACTTCTTGACACAATAAAATAATAAAACCAGTCAAAAATAAGTCTAAGGTCAGAAATTTACGCACAGCAAAAAATCCGACTTAAACCTACGTAGCTGCGAGACGTCCGGGGACGTCCCGTAGCAACGCTTGATAAGGTCGGTTTTTCTTTATTTATGGACCATATCCATAGACGTAGAATTTTAAATCCGTGGTATTTATTTAGTAATTTTTATTATCAATACAGCTCAATTTTGTAAAGCGCCCTATGCTGTAAAGAGTCATGGTTCGGCCCCCACGCGCCGAAAAAAGGAAAACGGCGTCTGCGCATGCGTTGTTGTTATCGTTCATCGTTCCGTTGCGAATAAGCGTTATTTCAAAGTTTTACATGTTCAGGCGCACCGCGTGTCTTTCTTTTCCGCGCGGGTGCCGAAGCACGACTTCCTAGAGCGTAGGGCGCTTTACAAAATAAATTGAAAAACGACAGATTTTGCTGCACGACACACTGCTTATACGCTTGATAAAGAAAAACAGGCCTTTGCCAAGTGTTGTTGATTTTGCGTATGTATTGCGTGCGTACTGAGCGTGGCTGCTTTGTTTCAGATGCATCACAAGGCGAATCAACTGTATATGGAAGAAGACCTGGACAGTTTGTCGAAAGAAGAGCTTCTGACAAGGTTTACTAGCATCGAGAACGAAAGAGACAGGCGTAGAACCTATGGAGAGTGTGACACTGGGAATGGGATATTCTTGAGCTCTGCTCTCTACTTCAGACTGTTGGATATGAAGTCATATGTGGATGAATTGGAGAGTCGTGCAGGAGGAGGAGGACGTTCACATGTGGCATCCGCTGACTCTCAGAGAAGAGAAAGCGTACTCTTCAAGCGTCTCACTGACAAGGAACAAGAAGTTCAGGAATACCTGGTCAGTCGAACATCTGCCTACTACAGGGCAATACTAGTTGCCTTGTGCGTGCAGTGACTGTTGTGAACCACAGATTGCGTTTGCGAGCAGCTACCACCATTCTATACATGTCCTGTATGCATACGTACGTGCCATCTGAACAATAACTACTAGCTTTTTCGACACTGTAGGGTCAGTTGGAAGAGTTGCGTAAGAGTTTGGGTGGTGGATTGCGCAACGCTCTCTTGGATCCAGTAGTCAGCTCTCTATTTCAAAAGATGAGAGAGGAGCTGAAACAGACGAAAGAGAAAATGGAACAAGCTCAAAGCGAACTGAGCGCTTGGAAGTTTACACCAGACAGGTATCAACAGTCATACCGACATACCCATGACATCTTTTTATTACGTAGTTGTAGAATAACCGTGCATGCGGGACAGATTTGGCCGTAGTGAGGTGGAAATTCTCCGTCACAAAGTATGTAGCTCAATGAGCTGAATCCATGTCATTGCGATTTTGCCTTCTCGCCGAGAAACAAAATCGCCTTTATATGCCCCATCGTTCAGGTCACTTTTCTGCGTCATTTAGAACTCAGTTCACTTATGTCCATCACTATGGGGAAATCTTTGCAGGACTAGTGTATTATAGTTTTCCCAGCGTATTCTAGCTGGTGTCCAGCAGTATTCAATTCAAAACAGCTGGACGCCAGCTAAGTAAAGTGCGCAGCCCGCTCGAGAGTTGAGATTGGCCCGCCACGCGGCGAGTCGGAGAAACAGCGCTTCAGTACTGAATTACTCTTTTCATCAAGTTGGAATGCCATAGAGGCCAAATCAAGTCAAACTCCAATCATACATATTCCCCAACTTTCTTCGATCTTTTATATGGTGAGGGCGCCGTTAACCCATCCCCAACTGGTATGGCCAAAAATGGACATTTTTCAGCTTTTGGACAAAAGTAGGGTATTTGGAGGCCTCAGGGCAATATGCACAGAGCCAGCCAAATGCTGCCTTCTCAAATTCCACCACCAAGGGTCCAAGCTTCGCACTGATGATGTTAACTCCTTCCCCACCACACTGGCAACCTGAGAAATTGAGGAAAAACTGCCTTTTCAGATGCATTTCTACCCAAGTATGCTCCCCCAGGGCAGGCAAGCAGAGAAAATTCGAGTGCCCTACCCTAGTTTTATGTGTAGATTTCAAAAATGGATGTGGCTTTTCCGTTTTCCAACGTTTAAGGCCTAATAAACCCGATTTTCGTGTGTTTCAGTATCGAAACGTGAACTAACAGTAATCTTTCTGAAAGTGAGGTACCCTGACCTAATTTTATGCGTAGATTTCAAAAATGACCTTAATTTTTAGATTCTTTCACTTTTAAGGCCTAATATACCCGATTTTTTACTCAACCGATCATAAAAATGGCATAAAATCGGGTTTATCAAGCCTTAAACGTTGGAAAATGGAAAAGCCACATCCATTTTTGAAATCTACACATAAAACTAGGGTCGGGTACTCTAATTTTCTCTGCTTGCCTGCATGGGGAGCATACTTGGGTAGAAATGCATCTGAAAAAGCAGTTTTTCCTCAATTTCTCAGGTTGCCAGTGTGGTGGGGAAGGAGTTAACATCATCAGTGCGAAGCTTGGACCCTTGGTGGTGGAATTTGAGAAGGCAGCATTTGGCTGGCTCTGTGCATATTGCCCTGAGGCCTCCAAATACTCTACTTTTGTCCAAAAGCTGAAAAATGGCCATTTTTGGCCATACCAATTGGGGATGGGTTAACGGCGACCTCACCATTGACAAGATCGAAGAAAGTTGGGGGCACATTCACGATTGGAGTTTGACTTGATTTGGCCTCTATGGCATTCCAACTTGACGAAAAGAGTAATTCAGTACTGAAGCGCTGTTTCTCCGACTCGCCGCGTGGCGGGCCAATCTCAACTCTCGAGCGGGCTGCGCACTTTAGCAATAACGCAGGAAGAAAGACGACACATGTGCTGTAGCCTGTTACTTACTAAAATAGGTTGTTGTGGGTGTCCCAAATCGGTTTTGCGCAAACGAGTTCATTTGCCGAACGCGTTCCACTGTTCTCGATGGTTCTTCGCACAAATAAAATCGAGTCTATTCGCCTTTTGCGATAACGCTGCCGTGCTGCATTTTGCAGTCCACCCCGCCCAACTTGCAGTTTTGAGCTCACAACCAAAACTCGCCACGTAGTAAATTTTTTTGCGTAATCCTAGAGCGCGCGCTCTAGGAGTACGTGGCAGAAAACAAAAACTGCCACGTACTCCCTAAAAAGCGCGCGCTCTAGGAGTACACGAAAAAATTTCTACGTGGCGAGTTTTGGTAGTGTGCTCAAAACTGCAAGTTAACTAAGCGCATTGCGAAATCACGCACAGCGTTATCGCGAAAGGCGAATAAGGTGGGTAATTATTGCGGGCAGGTTCAATGTGAGCTCCAACGCAAAACCGATCCAATACACCCGCAATACCGTATTTACCTGTCTAGTTGCACATACAATACGTACTACACAGGTTGGTTCGATAGCGAACAACCGCATTCTCTCGTGGCGTTGCGTTTCAACCGATGTAAGTTGGCTAACCGACACATATCGGTTGACCCGTCCCGTTATTGAGCAATACGTAACTGAACGAAGTAGAGGAACATA
>JASAMW010003500.1:0-45391 GCA_030247985.1 Epsilonema sp. ZAB3_2
ATATGTACTATTTTAGTATGTGGAAACACAGAACGAGGTATGCGGCTACATGGGGTAAAGTCGGATATCAAGCTAAGTTTGGTTGAGAAAAGCCTGAGGCGCTCGATTTTACCCTGTGAACAAAATATGTCAGGAATAATATAACATTATAGAGGGGGAGGAAATATCGTAAACAGTGTTGTGAGGCAGAAGCAAGGCTAGCGACCAAGTAGTTCCGTATATACGACTTTCTCAAATTCGTCCTTCCGTATATACGACCAGTGGGGGGTGTATATACGACCATCAAGGGTCGTATATACGGAAAACGCAATGGTCCTTGTATATACGGTAGGTTTTCGTATATATGTCGTAGCGGGTATTAGGATTTAGCGGGGTGCGGCATCCCGCTAGCGGGATCTGGAATTCCACTTCCAGCTAGCGGGTATTGGCATGTCTGCGACATTTTTTTACAAACCGCTAGCTGATTCCGGTATCCTGATTATGACCTTAGTTTTGTGTAATATTTTTTTGACACCTCGGCACGCAAAAGCTGATTTTTTTGTTCAGACAAGTTAGTTCTCAAAACAAGCGATCATATTTATTTATGCGCAGTGGCCAAACAAGTAGGCAATGCACTGAGTTGATGTTACTAATGAAATGATGCTACTCCGGGTTTTTGCATGCTTCGCCTCTGTAACACTTTGAAGAGCAAGTCAATTCATTCCTAAAACAGGGGCACTGCTTCTAGCAGCGACAAGACTTTTGCTCGGGCATTTGCATTTGCAAAGCGATTTGTTGGAGTAGGACGTTCTGAACGGTAAACTTTCGGGATGCGATGTCTCGGTCCGAAATCTCCAGCATTTTTTTTTAGCTCCAATGACCTTGTGAAGTTGCTCGCAAAGTTATTGTGAAGTTATTTTGCCCTGCTCTGTTCCTAACTAAACCTTCCCTCCTTTCCTGATAACCTCTGGGTGTGGGTCTGATAACCTTCCTTCTTGTGGTCTTCTTTTCTGATAATTTCTTAGTGGTTTGTGTGGGTTTGTGTGTAGTGTACTCTATGCTGGCTGATGTCGGCTGGCTCATTACTGTCTCCGGCAATGTTCTATCGGTCTGCCTGACAGCCTATGTAATTACAATGTGATGTACATAACTGCCCGGCGCGTGCTTGGTTGGTGTCGATAAAATAAATACATGCCTACGAAAATGCTGTAACCCGCTAGCGTAATATGGAATTCCACTTCCCGCTAGCTGTATTTGGCATGCCTCATCCCGCTAGCGGGATGCCGCATCCCGCTAAATCCAATAACCCGCTACGACATATACGACCACTTCCGTATATACGGAAGGACTTTCCGTATATACGGAAGGACTTCCGTATATACGACCAACAAAATGGTCGTATATACAGAAACAAGTGGTCGTATATACGGAAGGACAAATTTGAGAAAGTCGTATATACGGAACTACTTGGTCGCTAGCCTTGCTTCTGCTTCACAACACTGTTTGCATATTCCTCCCCCTCTATAATGTTATATATTCCTGACAACGTTACCCCGCTATTAATACTAAAAACATGGGAGCAATTTTGAGCTTTTCTTTATTGTCAGATCTTATTGTCACTCCCAGAGTTATGCGTAGACCATCGGTAGGTACAGTACTAACATACTTTTATTTACATGCACTAATTGGAGCGATAAATGTTTTGACTATCTGGCAAACTGATAATAGTAGTGTAGTGACTAAAGGCAGTGAAACAATGAAATCAATCGATAGGTTTGAGTATGAGCTGAAGATAGAGATAGTTGTTGACCAGTAATGGCGAGTTTTCGGCTAGAAGCTCCTCAAGGCCAACCTTTTTCTCCATTTCTAGATCTGCACTATACCTGAAAGAAAAAATTTATCGACTCACTCTTGTAGACTTTCTTTACTGATTGGTGTGCCTACGTACGTATGGACATCGGAATCGCACGATTTTTAGGCGGGGGGAATGCGATTTCGGGGGTCTCCATAAATACAGCCGCAAGCTTTGGGGCATCATGAGGGAAAGTCGGTTCTACATTACGTACCTCCTCTCACCCCCATGCCGATGTTTGCCACTGAAACGATTTTGTTACCGGGTTTTGGAAAATGTCTTCCTGCCCACCACAGATCTGAGCACTTTCTTGTCGTCGACTATCGACAGCATGTATTCCACAGCTCTGGTCTGGTCCAGTATGACACTGGAAGCCAGAATGCAACGGCAGTCTTCGCTGGCACTGGAGAAGCCCTTTGGGTGCACCTTGAGTTCCCATTCCCAACTCTGAGGCGGTAGGGCGCTAGCTCTTGTCATTATCTGTAGCATGAAGCTGGTCATTTTATGACTCAACTGGCTGGTGACTAAAAGGGCCACTGACTAGTAATTATTGGTTCGAACCTTGGCAAATTCAATCATACGTAAAGAGCGTGTACGAGCCCAGTGAGGAAATACAAGAGGGGAAGTTTGATAAATTGAGCTGTGTGGTCAGATGGGGACGTGCGCTAAGAGGGGCGTAATCCCGTGCTGCGCTGCGTGTTCGACTCGCGCACTGGCCGACCAATTTTTCAGGCTACCTCTCTTGTCCTCGCATCTCTTATAAATAGAGTACTGGTTCCATAGAGTACTAGTTCCATACTGTCCTGCGTTTTCATTCATAGGTACCTACCTTGAGTGCAACTTCCGTATATTTCGGTATGGAGCTAATGTCAGGTATGACCAGGCGTTTGTCCCATCGCAGATCGGTGTAATTGCGCAGCAGGAATTGGGTGCCTGCGAATTCGCGGCATCCCACACGACTAGACAGCGGCAGGGCCTGCCATTTGTAGGCCATCATGATCTGAGGTTGGAACAGTTTGGGATACTGCTGAACGATGGAACTTTGTTCCAGCTGAGCCAGCTCATCTGGAGTCAGAAAGGCGAATCTGCAAGAAATAAGTACTGCACTTTACTGAATGGTGTAATCATCGTATCACTGCTATCCTCATTTACTCGGCTACAGCTGGTAAAAGGCTGGTTTTTTTTACAATGTATGTAGCCCCTCCATGTCCATATCCCTTGACACGTTTGTACTATAGGTACATAACCACAAGGGTATAATAGTTAGTGCACAATTTTGTGGGGTGTACCTACCTACCTGATCAATGGAACCACGTCAGCTAGATTCTTCTCGGCGTATGTCCCTCTTCGCTCTGGGTGAGCTGGTGCTTGAATCCATTTCTGAACGCCCAGCCACACTTCGAATTCATCTGGAAAATGGTTTTTAAAATACACTGCAGTGTAAAATAGGATTGTGTGGAAGCTTCATGCTCTCATTTCTACTGTTGATGTGCAGATCGGAGCATTTGAGAAATTCAGTCAGCTGATCTCTGTCCAGTGACAGCCATTCTTTTTCCCAATCTGAGCTGGTGACAATCTCTTGGAACGAGCTGCGACAGCAGGTTTATGCTAATGCTGATTAGGGGCTGAAATCAAATGCAATCGATGCCTATTGCAGGCAATATCACTGGGCTCTTGTTGACTGTTCAGTGTCCACGGCCAGTGCTTATTTCACCTGATGAAAGCATTTTGTTCCGTACTGGAACCAGACGTGAAAAATTTCCTTCAATGACAGAGATGGGATGATGTGGGTCACGGCATAATTGAGGCAAACCTGGAAAGCGTTCCTAATTGTTTTCATTCATTTTCATTCATTCATTTTCAGTTGAAAATATCAATTATCATTTAGTGAGTGATTGATTACCTTTCGTAAACTGTCCACATTGTATTTATCCGCCAATATCAATATGGGCAGGGTATTGTCAGCGTGCAATGTGATGTGATTGCAGTAGAGAAACCTGAGGAAAGCGGGGAATACTTTGCCACAAACCCTGTCCTCAACCAGTTCCGTTTCCTGTAAAATAACGCCCATCATTTCGCGTTTTGATCTACAGCTTTAAAACACTATCCATACGGGTTAGCGCCGATTTCTACCATACGTACATACATACCGTCGTAACCTTTTTGTCACCATTCCATTGTTGACTGAGCATACGCTCGAAAACTTCGCTGGATTTGATCAAGATGAGCCGATGGGCAAAGAACCTGTAGGAAGTTATCACATGCCGCAGGATGGTATTGCAATCTGTGCGTCCACGCACACGCACAGTTAGTGACGCCGTCGTCGTCTTACATTTCATCTCCAACCGTGAGCGTGACATCGCTGAACTTTGAGTTGTTGAAGAACTTTTCAAAGCCAGCCAGAGCATCTCTGTCGTCAGCGTAGCAGTCCATGCCTGAAAAGAAGCAACCGATTAGCTGTTTCACATTGAGAAATAAAAGCGCGCCGAATTCTCTCTTTATTGATAGTACTTCTTTTTCGTTGGTTGGTGGTAGTCTGAACTGGAAATAGAATTCGCTCAATTGCCGAAGTTACTTCAAGCGCGAATCGGTGGTTACCTTACATACATACGTAGCTTGATGGCACGACGATAGTTTGTTCAATTTTTTTCAAGAGCACCCAACCTCTTCACCAGTAATGAGGAAGCGGCTTTTTCGGCTTTAGCTCAGTTTTCCACAGTGAAGAAGTGCTGTTTGCACCATCAAAAAATAAAAGGGTCCTCTCGAGCAAACCTTTTGACAAATTCTTGGGCCACTGTGCGCTACCACGTCGGTTCAGCCTTAGCATCAATTCCAAAAAGTTATGGCCGCCACTTGGTAGAAATTTTAGACAGAAAACTGACAGAAATATACGGGTCAAACATAGGGGTGTGGAGCCAATTTTCCTGAGATCCTATCTCTATTCAAAATATGCGCCATTAAAAGATTGATGGCTGTATTATTATTTGCCAAGCGAGCGCCCAGGTGCTGGTGCTGCTGAGTTTTGTTTGAACGGCAGTAAAATTACGTTGGAAAAAAGTCGGCACAAAAGTTTGATGACAATATTTTGGAAAAGTCAGCTGGGAAAGTTGGGCGGTGATTGTGTTTTTGGCATGTGCGAATAAGGGTTTCAATTCAACTTTCTTCCAAGTAACAACCACCTGCACGTACATACTACCCAACCCAACCGATGCTTTTGTAACGGGTTTACGGGGAATGATTTGACGACTTCTTGAGCGACTTTGAAGAGACTTCAAAGTGACAAGAAGAGGGCTGTAATAGGTAATATCGTTTTGCGTTATAAAAGACACGCCTTTGCCTTTCTCGGCACTTTTGGGCGCAAATTGACAATGGCGACATCATTGTTATCTTACGGCGGGCTCAGTAATGAAGAAATAAAAATCCAAAACACGATTTTGGCAAACAAAACTACCGTTGGTTGTAGGCGATAGACTTTATTGCTGCAACACTTACCGCCATCGGTAATTCCAGCTGAAAGTCTTGCCAATGTTTTGGGTGATGACTGACGTTGGGACATGAGCAATGCTTCGACGTTTGCCGTTGATGATATGGCGCTGTGGCTTGAGCTTCTGGATGTCGTCGCACTCTCGGTCGTTGTTACAGATTCTTGGTCGTCATCCGATGGCTTGTCCATTTTTGTCCTTTGGTTATTTATTGGGGAATTTTCTTTGGCGGGTGCGAAAATACCCAGTGTCGTGTCACCCTTGGTGTTCTGCTATTTTCTAGCACAAAGCTGTCGAAATCCGAGCGCTAGCTGCTAAAATCGTTTTGCCGCGAACAAAAAGCAAACAAATTCTCTCGGCTCGACAAAGGCTGGGCTTAGTGTACAGGCGAGACAGACGTACAATACCTAACGTACATACCGTAGAGTATGTATACGACCGTTGAACATATCAACGATGGGTGTAGAAGAGCGAAAAGTTTGCACGTACAATAGGTACGTAGTAAGACCGTGTACACTCGGCTCTCTATGAGTCGTGTTCAGAGTTTCAGCAATAAAGACAGGCTACTACGCACGCAGTGCGCTCACACTATGAGAAAGAAGACAGCATTATGTACAGGTGGGTGAGTTCTTTTATCCCCTGGGGGACTTTTGAAGAAAACTTTCGGTTTCGGTATGTACGTAGGTACGTCCTCCTATCGATGTTAGTGTACCACCTAAGTACCGCTACCATTGAGAGAAAGTTTTCAACTTGTTTTCCCTGGCTGTCTACGGATGCACAGAATGGACCATGGGTGTGATTTGATGTGCCCGCCCAACCCACGGTGTGACTCCTCGAATAGTTGTTATGCACGTGTGTGCTGTACGTACAGTATACATATACGTACATACGGTGGGTACGTACGTACACATAATTCATTCATCCGTACATTTTCTGGTGGTGACCACGAAGATAAATACACGTAATACCTAAAAAAAGTTTAGGATGCATTTTCGTTTTTAATTTAATCCTACGTGTGCATTTGCTTCTGTTGTAATTTTTAATTATATACAAAGCAGCTAGGTATACGTATAGGCCTACCTAGCGCAGTTCACCAGACTGATACGGAAGTTGGGTTACTGTAAAGCAAATTAGTAAAGAGCTTCTTCCTTATTAGCACTTTTTGATAGGTTTTTTTCTACAAATTGCCTTGGTCATTGCCGAAAGTACTCTACTATGCTTATCATTTTATGTATTGTACATATGTACGTAAATGAGAGGAAGTAGGTACGTACCGCTATGAGTACATTACGTGAACATGAATTCATCGTTGCACACAATATGTATGTATTTATGTGGAGTGGATGCAGTACGTATGAAGCTGAGGTTCAATTCAACAGCTTAGAGACAGTGATAAAAGGCGTCCATGCTACTGTGTGAAGGGCGGCATAAATCCAGCTGTGAGCTCTCTTCAGACCTAAAGCGCATTTGCCATTATCCCAGAGAGGAGCCGCTTTTTAAGAGCCTCTCCATGAGAATTAGCATACGCACGATATGCTACAGTAGGCGTCTTTATACATACATAGAAGCGGTTCAGCTACATTCAGCTCTCAGTGCTTGTTCTACAATAATCTAAACTGTGATAGTACGACCGGCTTCAATTTTCTGCTGCAGTAAATTGTCGCGGACACAAACGTACTGTGTCCCTGCACCAATTGTTTGTTCCTTATTTATTCTGTACACATGCATACGTAACGTACTTTTATCGTCTTGATCGCATTATTCTTTTGCACAACCGAAGCGAATCAGAAATTCAGTGCGTGAATCGGAATTGTCTACGGAATTGTCTGTCGTGCAGAAATGCAGGTTACTATTTTCGTAAAGGTTAGGTTTCTTTCTAGGTATGCGCAGGTGCTTGCCTCATTTTTTATCACCGCTACTGCTTTTCGGAAATTACTATAGCCCTAGCAAATGCTAACGCTAGAATAGAAGCGTTAGCCATTATGACAAGAAAACACGGTCATTACTTTCGTGTTTGTACTGGAGAAGCAGTCAAGAACAAGCGTACGGCCTATATGTACACGTATTTTGGTAAAACAAAGATAAAAAGGGCAAGCCATTCTCATGACGCATGAAAGAATGCTTCTTCTCGCTTCCCGACCGTTAATGAAGCCCTCTTGGAGTAGGGTAGCAGGGGAAAAATACGACTACAGTATCACCCTTGTAAACTACAGCAAGTAGGCCTATCACCCATACACTGGAATGTCTATGTGGTAGGTATACGTAATGTGGCCTCACGAAGAAGTTTAAAAAATCTTTTTATCTAAGTGTAGTCCAGTGGCTGACCCAGTTGATGGGTGGTCAGCATTAGTTTGCATTTCCGGATTTTCTCCCGCTACTCTTTACCCCATGCGAAAATTGCCTTTTACTCGTCTGTCTTGACTCTTGATAATTGACCATGAAAACGGCGCTTGTTCGAGTGACTGAGTAGTAGGGTAGTGAGTACCCACCGTATGTACTGTACGTTATGATGAGTAAGTATGCCATTATTGCCTTTAGCTAAAGCGAGCTGTACCCCATATCGGTCTTCGACAACAGATAAGCCTAGTACCTGATAAGTGCACACAGCGTTCGTGCACTAAAATAAGCCCAGGGTGGTATGTACTGCATGTATGTATTGTTTGAATGATAAATGAGCAACGTCTTCTCCGTCTTTGTCAATGTTTTTGCAAAGGGCATTCTTTGGCAAGTCTTCTCGCTTTCCTGATAAGCCAATTTTTCTACTCGTTCGTATACTTGTAACACGACACGAGTCTAAAAAATTTGAGCCCTTCTTGGCTTCAAGGACAGGAATGGTTTCCTTCCTTCTTCATATTGAATTATCGAGAAGGCATGAATAGGATCCTGGATTTTTTATTTGACTAGGAGTAAGAGTAACAGGCTGATATGGGAGCTCATAATCTGAACATAAAGAGACAGTGGAGAAGTGCTCCTAAGGAGCACGAAGGAAGTGAGCGAGAGGCTCACTAGCCTGCAGATGCTTATGGGGTTGACGGCGCAGAAACCAGAAGGTTCCAACCGCCCATCGCTGCCGAAACTTGCTACCCCTCCGAGTTGACAGCCTCTCGCACAATCTGCTGCTGTCTGACTGGTGCGGGCATACTTTTGCCCATTCCCAATCATGGCAAACAAAACTCTTCAATGACCTTTGTTGCCTCTCGCCTGCTTCTGTATGCCTGATCCATGCAGCATTATGAATAAGTATGTGCATATGTATTGTACGGATGTTTGTTCTTTCTCGCATGTGCATTCGCATGTAGTACAGTACATACGTACCCATTCAATAATGGCCTCCAATGTGAGCAGCCGTTTCACACGTTTCTTGCCAAATAGAAGGCGAGAGGTCCACCAGGGTTCGATCTTCTCGATTCAAAATATCGGCTTTGGAATCAAGTTTCAGCTGAAGTTATCACTTGCTGTTGTTCAGGATAAACAGCTATAAGCTATAAGCTATAAGACATGAAATCTTTACAGGTATGTATGTATGTTCTGCTCTTGAGGAAACATCACATTTTTTTGTCTTTGAACTAATGCTCAAGGTTTTTTGTTGCATCATATTATGTACCAGCATGTACATGTTTACATACATATATTACCTAGTTAAGATGACCAAATATTATGGTTTGGATCCAGCGTTTTGCATGTGATCAGGCATACAGAAGCAGGCGAGAGGCAACAAAGGTCATTGAAGAGTTTTGTTTGCCATGATTGGGAATGGGCAAAAGTATGCCCGCACCAGTCAGACAGCAGCAGATTGTGCGAGAGGCTGTCAACTCGGAGGGGTAGCAAGTTTCGGCAGCGATGGGCGGTTGGAACCTTCTGGTTTCTGCGCCGTCAACCCCATAAGCATCTGCAGGCTAGTGAGCCTCTCGCTCACTTCCTTCGTGCTCCTTAGGAGCACTTCTCCACTGGTTCCTGCCACGTCTACTCGATATGTGAGAAGCATATAGGATACCGTATTTACCTGTGCATAGCCCCCCTATGCATAGCCCCCCCCCCCCTATGCATAGCCCCATATTGGCAAAACATAAAAAATGCCCTATGCATAGCCCCCCCCCTATGCATAGCCCCATATGTACTGTACAGTACCTGAACCTACCTACATAAGCTGGTCATAAGCTACCCATAGCCACTCCCACACTAAGCTAAGGTGCCTATAAGCCTGCTTGGGGGTGTATTGTGCTAGAATAACCCTGTTTTGACCTCAATTATGCCCTAAAACACGTGCTTTTGACCTAAAAAATATGCCTCTGCGCACCTCTCAAAAACATAAAAAATGCCCTATGCATATCCCCCCTATGCATAGCCCCATATAGGTAAATACGGTACAAGCATGTCAAAATTGTTCCCAATCGATACATTTTGTTTTAACACATGCATACAAATCTTTTAAAAACTGAGCTTGAGTTGACGAGATGTGCTAACGGACCTCAAGATACATTATAAACATAAATTAGGGGATATACCTACATGGGACATTTCTATGTTTTTGAGAGGAATTGAGCCTTATGTGAATGTGCATTACAAATGCATACAAATCTTTGAAAAACCGAGCTCGAGTTGACGAGATGTGCTAGTGGAACCTCGACATACATAATACACTACATGGAACATTTTTTATGTTTTTGAGAGGAGATTGAGTATGTGAATGTGCATAACACATGAAATGCAATTCTTTAAAAACAAACTGAGCTCAAGTTGACGAGATGCGCTAGTGGAACTTCGAGATACATTATAAATTACACAGGATGTTTCTTTGTTTTTGAGTGGAATTGAGCCTATGTGAATTTAATTAGACTATGTGAATCAGGTATGAGCGAGGAGTTGGTTAGTAAGAAATGCAAGACATAGGTAGACCTTGTCAAGATGAATTGAATGGTATATCACGTGACTACATTTAGCCAATTTTTGTTTTATTTTGTGCCTATGTGTATACATTAGAACTATGTGAATTAGGCATATTGGGTACAAGCATGTAGAAATTATTCCCAACTGATAGATCTTGCAAAGATGAATCGAATGGTATGTCACATGCCTACAAATCGCCAAACTGAAGAATATAACACCTTTTTGCGACTTTCATCAATGTGAATGCATTTTTTACTATGTGAATCAGGCATGAGCATGTCGCAGTGGGCAGCAATCGATAGATCTTTTGAAGACGAATTGAATGGTATCCCATATGCCTACATTTAGCAAATTTTTGTTTTCTTTTGTATGTAGCCTTTGTATGTAGCCTATTATGTGAATAACAATCTTTTGTATGTATGTGAATAACTAGAAACTATGTGAATCAGGCATTTTGGAAACGAACGTATTGTTACCAATCGATAGATCTTGCTTAGACGAATCTAATGGTATGTCACAAGCCTAAAAGTTGTCAACTTTGGAAAAACAACACATTTTTGCAATTTTCGCCTATGTGAATGCATTTTTTACTATGTGAATCAGGCATAAGCATGTCGCAATGGCCAGCAATCGATAGACCTTTTGAAGACGAATCGAATGGTATGGTATATGTGGCCTCTACAGTGCAGCACGCACTCATTTCAGCTGTCTGTCGCATCCTTAAGTATTGCTAAAGCCAAACATAAAAAACAGCCAACTTTGACAGCTCATAACTCGAGAACCAAAGCGAATTTTAAAAATCTAAAAAAATTCGTATCGAGAGTAGAGTGAGATCTATCTTTTGGTATACCTACCACTCAGATCCGAAAAATTCCACGGAGGAGTATGCTGGCTAACTTTGTAACTATTTTTACCACAAAATCGCAATTTTAAGGGTGTCAGAGGCCTTCAACGCAAAAAGTGCTCGGACCACTTTGCCAAGATCTTTACATTTCCCATCTTTTAAAAAAAAACCGAGCTCGATCCCTCGACTCGTTGAAAAGTTATGGAGGTCACAAATTTTCAGTACATAAGCTGTCCTCATCTTTCAAAAATAGGTTTTCGCCTGTAGCGCCCTAACCAGTAGGCCTATCGAGCTGAAATTTTGTCAGTAGATACATACCCATAGGGGGAATCTTCGTATAAAATTTCAGCTCAATCCGCCTCTTGGCTCGGGAGTTATGAGCAAATGTGTGTTTTCATTTCCGTCACTCCTATTTACACGTGACTAAGTAAGGTGGGACGCGGCGGAGCTTCGTTCGTGAGCCTCTCGAGGTTCCGCTATCGCGTCTACCTTGATTTACAAAGAGATTTACTGTCATCGTGCTTGCTCTCCAGTCAAATTGAATGACCGTTTTACGTGCGCTGTGACATACTTTTGGGAACGATTGGAATTGCTGCATAATCTTGCCATGAATGGCGTATGGAATAATGATAAAGTAAGCTTCAAATGAAGTGTACGTAGGCCTATCAGAATCAGAAGGCACACTTATGAATACATATCTTTCAGCAGTTCAACACAATTATTCTTTGCCAATGCTAGCGCAGTATTGCTTGTACGGTATTGCATTCATTCACTCCAGCTTTGTCTCGTATCTTTGAGAACGCTAGAAAAGGACGTCGGAAAGAAAATCTGGAAAATCATGACGTTTCAAGAAAGATTGCAAATCTGGATGGTATAAATGTCGCTCCTCTTTTCACCGAATAGTAGTAGCTTTTTTTGAATACGAGATACAGGAGGGAAATTAGATTTTTTACGCGTTCGCATGGCCGGGCGCAAATTGCCAGCTTTCTAGAAATTTTAAATCAGAGGTGACGCGCTTGCACTTCTCTGTAGTGTTTGTCTCGCTGACTGACTCTCACTGATTTGACCTATTGCAAAAGCAAAAGAGCAAACCAAGCAATTATCGCAACTCTTGAATATTCATTCCTTCGTAATTTTTCCATTCCTGACCAAAAGCCTACTGTCGTACAGTAACTTTGCTGTAAGTAACTGCAGTACACGCCTAACCGTGTAGGCCTAACGTACGTACGTATACATGGACACTGTACAATGAAATAATGAATGGGTGCCCGCCCTGCCAACAACCAGAGTGTGACAGCAGCTGTTACATTTGCGTGTGATTGAATATTCTTTTCCGTTGATTGGATTTTATCAGCCACTACGCTCTGTCCTATGGGCAGGCAAGCACTGTGTTATGTTGACGCTTCTGGCGTTTCCCATGTCGCAGCATATGTACTGTACGTATGTGTAAGTACATAGTTGCCCAGTTTTGCTACGACTGTGAATACATTGATAACTAAAGGCTATAGTTTTTTCGGAGTAACATTTTCAGTGAATGAATGGTACGGTACGGTACGATGTGTGATGTGATACCCAACCCAGCAACATTTTGTCATTTGCTTGTAAGTTTTGATACGTACCATAACAGATGCTCGTATGGGTTGGGTATCGGTTTTAGCAAAAATATATAATTCTGCTTAGGGGAAGAATGGACGAGGACTTAGTGTAAACGCACAGAGCATCCCTGGCAGATATTGGCCCCAATTTATTGGGTATTTGAAATATCCAATTATTTGGATATCCAATTAATTGGGTTTTACGAAACCATTACATTGGGTTTTACGAAACCATTATAATGGGTTTTGCGAATCCAAAAGATTGGATAAATCCAATTAATTGGATTCGTAAAACCCATTACAATGGTTTCGTAAAATTATCGATTTTTACGAATCCAATTAATTGGATTTATCCATTTTTTGGATTCGTAATATCCATTATAATGGTTTCGTAAAACCCAATGTAATGGTTTCGTAAAACCCAATTAATTGGATATCCAATAAAATGGTTCCGTAAAACCCAATGTAATGGTTTCGTAAAACCCAATTAATTGGATATCCAATCAATTGGATATTTCAAATACCCAATAAATTGGGGCCAATATCTGCCAGGGATGCTCTGTGCGTTTACACTAAGTCGTCCATTCTTCCCCTAAGCAGAATTATATATTTTTGGTTTTAGGTATAGATTCTTTTGCTTTTGAATATTTGTGCTTGCGCAATATCTGTTGAACAAACACTGAACAAGCACAGAAACCCGTTGATCAAACAAAACATATATTTTTGCGTTGGGCAAGATACCAACAGGACGATTTTGTGCTTTTGTGCCAGTTTGTGCTTGCTCAGTGTATGACGAAGGTAATAAAATTACTGTAGCTTATATATGTACAAATATAGGTATTACGTAGCTTGAGCCACTTACGTACTAAAGCCTGGAATTCTTGATCACTGTTTTTAATCAAGCTTTCTATTGACGGATTTACTGACTGTGAGTGTGACTATATTGTAATTTTTGCGGTGGGGGCTGCCTGTTGTCATTTTACATAATATTTTATTTTGCCGGTTTTGCAATAAAATTTAACAATGTTATGTACTCTTACCAAACGCACGTTGGCTTGCCAAAACGTTCATCCATCAGCCACAAATACCTACGTACATGTTTTTTTCTTTTTGCTTCCTCTAGCTTGTTGATTCCGAGAAGGTATAGAATGCGTGTTTATTGTTCGTATACATACGTACAGTATGTACGTACGTATGTAACGAACACTTTTTAATATGTTGTACATTCCATACACGTTCACTACATTAGTACATTCACTGTCATGGTACCGCAATGTGTACCACATACGTATACACGTACCACTATAACCAAAAATAACGGATGGCTTTGTCGCTAATGGAACTTTTAGTCCGGCTTGTCACGTTTCCTATCCTTGCACGTGCTTGTATAGTTGTTTTTCATGTGAGGATTTAGTATCTAATCCGCTTTTTTGTCAATAAGGAGAATTTTATCTTCCTCCTACAGGTCGCGAAAGAACTATCAAACGTATAGGTATTTTATGGCAGCACCATCATCTCATGGCAACATCTGTCACTGTACTGTAAATATGTACAGTACCCTACTTCTGTACTCGCTTTCGCTTTGCTTGCAGACTTTGAACAGATGACATTCTTAGCTTGTGATGATGGCGCACTCTACAACAAACGCAAACAAAGGCAAATTTACTGGAGGAAAAGGCAAGAAAGACGAGGAGGAAGACAAGAAAGATCGCGGAAAGATTCAGTTCAAACTTGACTATGACTTTCAAAAGAATCAGGTGAGCGTCTTGGTGGCAGAGTGGCTGAGTATATTTTGTGCTGATTGTGGCGGTGTGGTTCGATTCTTGGCTGGGCGACGTAGATATACTGTAAAGCTTCGTGTATAACCCCCATCGAATATAACCCCCCTCGTGTATAACCCCCCTATTTGGTGACTAACGATTTTTATCCCCCCCTAACCAAAATTTTTAAAATGCGTAAAACGCGCAAATAACGCAAAATAAGTATGTTGGTGATGATTCTGCACATTTTGCTTGGTCTCTTGTATAACCCCCCTCGTGTATAACCCCCCTCGAATCGGCGACTAACGATTTTTATCCCCCCGGGGGTTATACACGAAGCTTTACAGTACGTAAAGTACACTGAGTTTTGTACTGTTGTGATTTTAGCTAGCTGTGACCGTGGTGCAATGCGAAAATCTTCCTGCCATGGATCTAGGTGGAACTTCGGACCCCTACGTCAAACTGTACATAATGCCGGAGAAGAAGAAAAAATTCAGTACCAAGGTGCAGAGGAAGACGCTGAATCCAGTGTAAGCTCAGACGAGCTGAAGCATGTTGCATTCCATCCAACGCCATAGTTACTACAATACGTACTGAATTCATGTAGGTACTATATTATACGTACTAATGTGTTCAGTGCACTGTGCACTGTGCAGGTAGTACTACATACACAAGTAGCTGCACAGGGTATGCTCTATGACCTTTCATTTCTGGAAACGCATTAGGCCTACTTGTCCAATTTTATTTCAGGTTTAATGAACAATTCGTTTTCAAGGTAAAAACTGGAAACACGGGAAACACGAACGATCACTGGGAGGGTAAATTTTTTCATGAGCATGCTGTTTTCACGATGTTCAGATTCCCTTCAATGAGCTCAATGCAAAGACGCTGCTAATGAACGTGTTCGATTTTGATCGATTCGGAAAACATGATCAAATTGGTCAAGTTACGGTGCCGCTTGGTACGGTGGATCTTGCCGAAGTTATCGATATGACAAAGGATATTGGAGCCCCTCCCGTATGCACTTCCAGAACGACACGGCACGTAGTACAGGCTGTTTCATATGATATGTCACCTATAAAAGTGCTAGTAACTCCCGTATTAAGAGAGATATTTCAACCAGGTTTTTTTAATTAGAAACTTGAAAATATGCCTGACAAGCACGCAAAATTTTGTTGATGGGTCTCAAGTACGAAGGGAATTACGAAGCCTCAAACATTGGGGTCAAAATCGGCAGTGGCGTGAAAAGCCCTCTCGATTTTTGAAGTCCACATGGGAAAAGGTGAGCTGTTCCGCTCCATTCAAGCATCCATTCCGATCTTCTGGAGCTTACAAGGCCAAAACATAAAGGAAACACTGCCGCCATCCCTATGAACATCCTTGAAAAAGTCTTTCCAGAGTTTTGGAAGCTGGCTGCACAAGCGCTGGAGAACAGAAACGGGCACATCGAAAAATTGGACCTGAAAAGGCATCGCTTGTTTCTTCGTTAATAGTGCGTGTACGTTAATGAAATTTTGCATGCTTGTCAGGCATATCTTCAAGTTTCTAATTAAAAAAGCCTGGTTGAAATTCCTCTCTTAATACGGGAGTTATTAGCACTGTTATAGGTGACATATCATATGAAACAGCCACGTACGTACAGTATGTACACTGCAAAATGTTTCCAGGAAAATCGTCTCGGTGACGTTTGCCTTGCTCTACGCTACGTGTCAAACAAGAATAAGCTGACAGTAGTCGTAATGGAATGTAGGAATCTCAAGAAAATGGATGTAATTGGACTTTCAGGTAGGTATTATGATAAGTTACAGTTCTAGCCTATACTAGACGTGCCTTGCAGCGCTGTACTGTATGTGCGTGCCCTTATATTTTGGGATGTACCAATTTATTTGGTACAAAAATGGACCAATTGGACCAGAACATAGTTCTCCAAAGCTCACACATACCGTCCCAATATCATTTCGTGTAATCTCCTAAAATTTGCGCACTCATGTAGCAGGTCGGGATACTCGTTTATCCGCCTATGTATATGTACAATTATGTGTAGTGTATAGGGTGTATCAGAATTTACTCTCCGGGTGTTTGTGCTCATAACTTCGCAACGGAGCGTCATTTTTCACTGCGGTCTTTTGCAATATGTAGCCAAGGCTTCAACGTTTGCGCAGGCAAAATTTCAACTTTCTAGGCCAACAGAAAGCGGCTCAAATCAGCTCTAAAAGGCTGACCTCAGAAATCGAGGATTTGCCTACTATTCTACCACAATGGAGAGCATATTCTACTATCCCAAAGCTAATACATTTTCAAAACATGTTCAATATTCTACACAGGATGCGGCAGAACCAAAACTGCTGCGGTAGTACGAAGAAAATTCAAAAACCCAGCAGTGGAGTGCTAACTTTGTCCTTAATCACAGGTTTTGCCTCCATAGTGAAAAAAACGAAAATTTCAGTCTCCAAAAGTTTGAGCCTTCATAACTTCCTTGATATAGGGACTATGGGGCTGAAATTTTTCCTGCTCAATTGTAGAAGCCTTAGCTACAAAATACAAAAAAGCGTACTGAAATCGAATGCTTCATTGAAGAATGAGAGGCACAAACACCCGGAGAGTTTATTCTGATACACCCTGTACATCCCAAAATACAGGCATGTACAGTAGTAGTGTAGCTAACAATAGCATTCAAAAAGAACTATGATAAGTCCTAGAGTAATTGTTCGCCTTAGTAATTTATATTTGCAGACCCTTACGTCAAAATCTATCTGATGATGGGAACAAAACGATTAGAAAAGAAAAAGTCATCAATCAAGATGAAAACACTCAATCCTTACTGTAAGTACATACAGTAGTGCTTATATGGCGGCAGATCAAAACAAAAATTTACGTACATAGTGGCGCTTTTGTTGCTTGCCGTGCGAAGCCTTAAAAGCCGGATCAAACAATGGTGACATGCGTTTTCTGTTTTTTTTCTTTTGCAGTCAATGAATCGTTCGGCTTCGACGTCACTCCTGAAAAGATGAACGTACGTACGCAGTAGCCTATGCTGTGTTAGTGCGGGGCCATACGAGCCATTGGTTACTGTAATGTTCCGTAGATAGCCGCATGGGGCATACAAATGTTCAGCGCCGATTAGGGGGCTACAGTATACAAGAGGGGGGAGGGGGAGGCAATACAAGAGGGCATTATTTATTTGTACCAAAAGTAAGGTTTTTTGAGCTCTTGAACTCTCGTTTATGGTGGTTGTTTCGCACATTTCCATTTTCCAAGCTTCACTCATCAAAATGCAACTTTCAACTTAAAAAATTGTGAAATTTTTGTTACTAAAAATTGGTGGCCGATTAGAGGGCTATACACGAGGGGATTGTACACGAGAGGGCTATACACGGAACATTACATTATTCGGTATTATTCGGGCTAAATCTAACCTGTTGGCACTTTGCACTTGGGCAACACAAAATTCCTCAACATGGTGTTATTCCCTGGCCCAAATTATCCCGCAATACCATACCTTTTACGTATGAGCTGTATAGATTTTCCTTTTTTAGAGGGTTCATTTGGTGGTCACTGTGATGGACTATGATCGGGTGGGGTCGAACGAGGCGATCGGCCAAGTTCTCATTGGCAGTCACGCCTCTGGTCCGGCGTTGAGGCAATGGCAGGATATGCTGGCCACACCCCGCCGATCCGTCGCCCAATGGCACACGCTATGCCCGATGAAAGATGACTGACTATAAGCAGTTTTGTTTGGTTTGACTTTGATTTGTTCTTATTGTGCTACATATCTTTATTGCTTTGGTTCTTCGTTGTTTCCTTCCATCCATTCGAAAGAGCACCAACCAATGTCTCTTGTGCTTACATGTCTTAACCAATGTTTATTCATACCTCTGACTGAAAAGTGTTCGTGAACACACAGAAAAGATCAACGATTCTTGGATCAGGGATGTGTGTGTTGTGCTTACATTCCTTTTAGAGCGCGGTCTGTTTAAGTACGTGTGTATAGATTGTAGATTATGTACTGTACTCATGCAGAGCAGATATTGATAATAAATGGAATAAATGGAGCTATTACATATAGCCTATTTACTTGCTTACAAAATAAGGATAAAAAATATAGCCTATGTACGAACATAATCATGGTAGGATAGGATGCAATAAATGCGTATGTATGTACCTACGTTTGAGTGTCAAATGAGTGTCATGTTTGCGTCCTGCACTATAGTGATGACTGATGCAATTGCAATGTCAAGATTATACAAAATAAAAATAGTGTAAGTTTAAGGTGGATACGGACTCTTTCCGACCCAACTTTGAGCAGCTATAGCGCTCGCCACACAGCACATACAAGCATGCAGTTTTGCTCTCATAGTAGACCCAAGTTAGGTCTATCCATACAAAAAAAGAGCGACGCAAAAGCTTTTGTATTTGGCGCAGTACGACGTCTCAAAAACACCCCCAAAAACATGCGATTTGGCGCTACTGAACGAACCGCTGGGTATTTTTCAACATCCAGCATACCATTCGATTCGTCTCACTGAGACGAGTCGATCGAGACCTCTGGCGCCGCTTTACGTTGCCTCTACGCAAAGTTATTCCTGAAAAACGTTATATTGGGGGCTATCGTTTGAACGAAGATTGCGCAACGCACAGGCCGTTTCAAGTTGCGCACAGACGCTTGTTGAAAAGTTCAGGTGATGCTCTTTCATATGAGTACTCTGCCGTTTTCCAACTCGCCCTGGTTGTCTCAGGAGAGATCGATGAAGATAGGACCTCATATAGCCTGTTTACTATAGTATACTCTGCTCAACGAAAGAAAACGTCGAGAAACCCATACTAACGGGTAAACTGGTGAGATTGATGTTTCATGCCACAGTAGAACTTGCCTCTGAGTACATTGACGTTTCATCCAGTCATCCTCCCCTTGATGTTTCATAAAGTTTCCGTGCCCAACCCCGCTATTATTTTGGAAAGGGTCCGTATACACCTTAAAAACTAAAATGAGATACCGTAGCCAACAATACGACCTGTTGATGGCAATTGCTTTATGATGAGCATGAGTGCTTCCTTCTCATGATGAGGCTGATGTATTCGTCGTAGGTGATCTTTCCATTTCCATCTCTGTCCAGCGCTTGCATGATTTCCTCCACTTCTTCCTGGCTCACTTCATCCTTCAGGTAGTTGAAGACGAAGCGCAGATCGTCCGCAGCCACGTAGCCCTTTCGCTCTTTGTCGAAGACGGTGTAGCACTCGCGCATCTCCTCCTCCTTCTCCGTCTCCTGCAGGCGACGCGACATCATCTTGGCAAATTCTGCAAGAACGGAATTTAGTCACCACGACGACGACGACAACAGCTGCACAAAGGATAGCGACCTGGAAAGTCGATAGTGCCCGATCCGTCTTCATCGCCTTCGTTAATCAGCTTCTGCAGCTCTGCCTCCGTTGGATTCTGGAAAAGCGATACAAAAAGCAACTGACTGGGGCGCTACAGACGTGAACTTCGAATTCGCTCCGAATTCGGAGCCCTGACTATGCTTCAACATGCAAAATCACCGAGTTCGCTCCGAACTCGCTCCGTTTTTCGGAACGTGCGTGTGAACAACCGAGTTTGTATTTCGAAGTCGTGTGAGTCATTGAGGTTCGTTTCGGATCAAAACAAAGTCATTCCAAACTCGGAGCGAACTCGCTCGGAGCAAACTCGGAGCACGTCTGTAGTGGGCCACTATAAGGTACTATTTTAGGTACTACACACACGGTACCACTGTATGTTATGTTGTCACATTATTGTTCTTCTCTCCACCTCACCTGTCCCATTGATCTCATCACCGTGCCCAGTTCCTTTATGGTGATGGATCCGTCACCATCCTTGTCGAAAACGGTGAACGCTTGACGAAACTCCTCAATCTGCTCTTCGCGATTGTAATACCAGGAGTCGCTACTCACTGCATCCACATCCAAACTGCTGCTGGCTGATGCAGCCATGTTGGGTGATCCAGTGATTGGGTGAGCTGTGCTGTACTGTGCACTGGCAAGGGATTAGGGTACTTTTACAAACAAGTCCGCTTGAGAATGAGCCTGGCTGGCAGCCGACAATAAATTTTGCTAGGTCCAAACGATCTACCAATTTTTTCAGTCAAAAATTCTTAAGTGCGGAGTTTTGGAATGGGCAATTTGAGAATTGAAATTGGCCAATTGATAATGGTAAATGAAATTTACCGGAAGAAGTGGTAACTTTTGTGCATCGGAACTTAGTTAGCCATATTTACGTACATCATGTAATGTGTGCATCATCCATCCGCCGGTCTGGCTAATTTAAGTTTGCTACAAGGCATGCGCATGCGTATTATTCCAAAACTATCGTATTCAGCTGCAGATATGTTCATCATAACACAGAGAAGTGGAAACACCTGGAATATTGCCACTTTATCAAAATAATTTAACATAATTGCGTCTCTCACTTGGATATGGTAAAATAATAATATATACACCAATATGCACGCACGCTGCACTACACATACACAATACCGTTTTGACGTCATGTTGCTGCTTGCTCCCATAGTACTTTTTGGAGTAGTGTTGTCATCCTTGACCAATGCCAAGTCATTTTCTGCTGTAGACTGCAAAGAAGGAGAAAAATGGGTGGAGAACTCTATCAGAAAAGAGTGCATCAAGGAAGGCAACAGCAACGCTGTGAAAGCTATCGGTACGGTATGTGGACGTGAACATGGGATGGGGTACACACCCGTATTATGTAATATATACACTCGCACAGTCGGATACCTGCTTGTGCTTTCAGGTTGCGTTGGAAATGATGAAAACGGAGAGAATGTGGAAGTCGCACTAAACGAAAAGTTTGAAAGCCAACATTTCCAATGGGAGTGTAAAACAACCAATGGGAACGAAGTGGTTTTCCAAGTCATCAGTAAAATAACAATTTATAACATACCGTACAAAAATATATTACACTACCGTACATATGCACGTTACGTACGTATATAAGTGTACGTAGTACGCGCAATACATTATGTCGTGAACGTCGGACAAGCTCTAGGAATGCTACTACATACGTCATAAACCGCATCAAACTGGGTTCGCATCACACTGTCCAACGAGAAAAAGCTCAGTCGGTATCCAACCTGACACCACACTGTCCAACTTTCGCCATGCTCCCCTTTGTTTTATCTTGACAGATTGCCTAACCAATGACGGCAGCAGAGTTGCACTTGGCGATTCAGCGAGCACAGAAGAAGGCGACTATGCTTGCGTTAAAACTCCAGCAGATACGGTCAAGTTAAAGTTTGAACCTAAATGCCAACAGGGTGGTAAATCGGCTCCTTTTGAAGCGGTGGCTCGCTTTAGTCATGCTCCATACTTCAAGCAGGTTCTTTCATGCTCGAATGGCGGAGACAGCATAGCGGATGGCATCCAAACTCAATGCCTCAAATATGACGGACGCAACTTTCTCAGATCAATAGGTAAGGTCGTACGTAAGAACGGACACATAGGGTTGCCAGAGGAGGTGAAGGCGGGTTATCTTCATCCGTGGACTGTATCAATCCACGGACGTGCAATAAAGCTCGCAGTAATTTTGTAAATTTCTTCAAAATACAGCGCAATTTTATTATAATAAGTAATTGCCAATGACAATGTCTTTTTTTACGCCTGATCAGGAAAAGTGAACCGCATCCAATGGCTATCATCACTGTTTCAGGTTGCTGGGGAAAGGATGACGACGGTCGGAGACATCGCGTTCGACTTTTCCACCACTTCAAAAACTCTAAATTCGAGTGGAAGTGTGAATATGCCAATGGAGAATTCAAATTTGTTGTTCTTTGTAAGATAAGTTAGCTTGTGTACGTACTGTACATACAGCGCAATCAAGCATAGACCTATGCCCTGCCTAGTCTATGTACATAATACCATGTGTAGGGTACGTATGTATGTATGTACAATATACTGCACTTTCTGTCAATTTTTAGCCTGCTTCACGTCTGATGGGAAAGAGATTGAGATTGGAGCGACTCTTGAAGAGGCAGATGGAAACTACGAATGCCGAAAAGTGGAAGAAGGATCTAACGATGTTAAGCTCACCTTTTTACCCAAATGCAGCAGTGAAGGAGAAGGATACGAACTAGAAGCAGAACCAGGAAAATCCATTGCTTATGAGGCTTGTAAGCTGATGAAAACGTGGTAGGCTAATCATGAGTTTGCCCAGTGAGTGTATGCAAAATTACTTTTAGTTCACCCTGACACCGCCTATCTGTAGGTATAATAATTATGTTCTTATATACATACAAACTTCAGTAGTTTTAGCTGCCGATGTAAACTTTTGAGCGCCGTTATTCCGAGATTGTCTGTTCCAGCGTGCCCTTGTCAAAACGGTGCCAAATGCCTCAACACAGTGAATCCAGAAGGAATGATATGCGACTGTATTGACACTTCAAAAGGCGATGATGAAACAGATTGGTATGATCGATCACTGCTCCATGGGCGCTACTGCCAAGGTAAGAAATCCATGAAAACCAAAAGATCCCTTTTGGTGGTACACTACACACTTCCCAATTTACCGCATGCCGTGGAATGCCCCGAGGATGCTCTCATCTCAACTCGCCCTACAATATTGCATAGACATTTTCAGGTAGTCCACGACACACGCTGAAGTGCTCTGGCGAGGTCTAGTGCGGCTTGACGGCCTCAAATGTTCCGTGGCTGGACCATTTTCTAAACTTCGAAGATGTTCCATTAGTGATTTCCACATTTCTTTTTCTAATGGAACATGTGCGCAGTTTTGAAAGTGGTCCAGCCATGGACCATTTTCGGTCCAGCCGCGCTGGACCTCGCCAGCGCACTTCAGCGCGTGTCGTGGACCACTGGTGTGCAAGTAAAAATTTCGAGTACTTGTACTCGAGTACTCGGCACTTTTTGAGCCGAGTAAATTTACTCGTACTCACCCGGGGGCATGATGGATTTACTCGATTTTACTCGTACTCGCTCCTTCGACCAGGAAGTTTACTCATACTCGGCAATTTGTCCGAGTAAAATTGTTCAGTGATTTTTGCGCTTTTCTTCTTACTCACCCAATTTACTCGAGTAAATTTACCCGAGTACACCAAATCGCAAAGCGGCACACGGCAAAATTCGTGACAATATGTACTTTTGACTTGAAAAGCACTGCAATTATTGGTTCTTCTTGTCGGAAACCGCAATTTTTGTCATTGTGCCAGCCAAGAGAAACTCAAGCTGGACACGATTTTTATGCTAAAACCAGACGAAAGTCAAATTTAGGACACCAGAACATGATGTGTGATTTACTCGAGTACTCGGGCAAATTATGGGTAATTTACCCGAGTAAGGCTTCCACCCGAGTAAAGTTACTCGGTTTTACTCGGTGATCTGTTTACCCGAGTAATTTTACCCATACTTACTCGGCTCTGAGAAAGAGCGGGTGAACACCAGTGTCGTGGACTACCTGAAAAATGTCTATTCAATAGGGCGAGTTGAGAGCATCCTCGGCGGGAATAGGGGTACTCTTAGACGGGTCAATAAACTAATCTTTACCGTATCCGCTACGTACCTACGTACAATACTGTAATGCCGCGTTTATAACCCCGGGGGTTAATAAAACGTTAGTGGCCGATTAGGGGGGGCTTTATACGCGGGGGTGTTATACAAGAGAGGGGGTTATATTCGAGGGCTTTTTCCAACAGCGCCCGATACGGGGTTTTTTGACCTCCTGAGCTCATTTTTTGACCTTATTTGGGGCGTTTTCTGAGGCAATAACCTGATACCTGGTGAAAACTGACGCATAACATCTCATAAATTGCCAAACAGTAACCTTTTCAAGGAGACATAATTTTGTTCGTCGGGTAGAAAGTGTAGGGAAAGCTGTCAGATGCACTGTTTTTGCAGCAAATCGCAGTAAAACAGTGTTTTCTTCACGTTTTCTATGCAAAAAGCATTGATTTTTACTGTCGTTTGAGGGTTGTGATAGGGTGTTAAAAACCAGGGCAAATGAGCAAGTGACCGATTAGGGGGGGTTATATACGAGGGGGGGGTTAAATTCGAGGGGGTTATAAACTCGGCATTACAGTACAGGGTGTCTCATAATAAACCGAACACTTTTCCGTGTATATAACTCTGGTACCATACGTTAGATTTTCATGCGGTTTTTTGTGTTTAGTAGCCAAGGCTTCAACTTAGATGTGTACAAAATTTTAGCTTCATAGGGCCAGTGGAAGCTGCTCAAACACATCCTTTCTCAGGCGGTCAAAAACAAGGCTTTTTCGAACTGGTAGTGCCGATTTAGGGACCTCCCGTGCATAGTCCAAAATAAAATTAGTCTCGTAATGAAAAAAGATGTCCCAAAATGCAGGAAAAGTGTATCTCATGCATTATCCCCAGTAGCAGCATAGCAAACGCATGGAACAAAGGTATCTTGAAAAATAAGACCGTAATTTTTTTTCATACTGAAGAAAAAACGTCGATTTTGAGCTTCGAGATTCAAGGTCGTAATTTATGAAGTATGTGGACCAAGTTGCTGAAATTTTGTACACATCTAAGTTGAAGCCTTGGCTACTGAATACAAGAAACCGCATAAAAATCTAACGTGTGGTTCCAGAGTTACATGCATGGAAAAGTGTTCGGTTTATTTTGAGACACTCTGTACATTTACTTGTATTTGCAGATAAGTGCAATACTAAATATGAAGAGAATGACGAGAGAAGTACTGGAGAAGAGAGAAATGATCACATTGTCCAGGAATCGATGGCTATACTTCAAGAAATGATAGATTTTGACCCCTGTGCAATAGAGGGATCACAGCGGGAAAAATATGAAAACTGTAACAAATGGTGTCGGCACACGATTCCTGATTCGATGTACGGAGAATGCGTATACGATGGGAAATGCACGTGTGAAATGTGTAAGATTATTCTGCATGCCAAATTTAGCTTCGTACCCCTAATGTATATATTCACCAGCACACCGCAGGGGTTTACAGCTTTAAATTTTGGTTAGTACTAGTAGGGGATAGTACCATTGTACCATTACTCGCCGAATATGGGGTTTATGCACGAAGAGACTTAGGAGGCACATAAAGCCTTACGACAGTAATATTCTATGCAGGCGTAACCGTTTCTGGTGGGTGGGGTGAACCACATTTCGAAACTGTGGCGATTTTCGATGACAAGTACGAGCTGCAAGTGCTGCATGACTATGACTGGATGGGCACCTGTCCAGTCACCCTTGTTCAGTTTTGCGATCCGGAACTGGTGCCAGCATGGTTTCCGAAGGAATTTAAGGTGGTTATGGAGTCAGCGAAACTACGGAATGCGCAAGGTACCGTTGCAACGCGACTTCTCATCACGATTGGAGATCAACAGATTGTTCTGGACCCTACTGAACAGACGCAGCGTGTACTCGCGAAGGTACAAGCACCTCCCGCACAGTCCCTCACCACATTACTGTACTGTACTGGGAGAGCAATGATTACTCCACTTTGCGCACAGTTGAAACAATAACCCTTAGAAACACGGCCTTGTCCTCAGAGTTGAAATCTGAGGACAGATTTAAAAATTAGCAAAATAATTCCTACTATTTCAAATTATTCCTACGAGTTCGATCTTCATAATTCGGCCTCTAAAATTCTTCATATTTCATGTTTCTGAATCCTACTATTTCACCATCCAAAATTCTTCATATTTCGCGCTTGTCCTCATACTTTTTGGTACATATGAAAACAAAAATCCTACGAATTCGCAAAATTCCTACTAATTTAAATCTTCACATAGGCTTCTGTCCTACTATTTCAAAATAATCCTACTATTTCGCCGAAATAGTAGGAAATTTCGAAATCTTACGATTAAAAAGGCATTTTTTGTCCTACTACTTGGAAATTATTCTTCACACTCAAAAATCCTACGGTTTTTTTCCTACTAATTCACCGATTATTCCTACTAATTCGCCAACTATTCCTACATTTTCGCAAATGACATAAAGTAAATTTATGGCATTTCATCATCATTCTTGACTTCCTACATTTTCGCAAATGACATAAAGTTAATTTATGGCATTTTATCATCATTCTTGACTATCAGAGTCTCATTTTCTTACTTCATCATATTGCGTCAGTATCAGAGTCTCAGAGTCTCTCAGTATCGGAGTCTCTCAGTATCAGTATCCGTATATTCATCAGTATCAGAGTCTCATTTTCTAACTTCATCATATTTCGTCAGTATCAGAGTCTGATATGTCAGAGTCAGTATCAGAGTCTCAGAGTCTCTCAGTATCGGAGTCTCTCAGTATCAGAGAGTATCAGTATCAGTATATTCATCAGTATCACAAGTCTCATTTTCTCACTTCATCTTATTTGTATGAGTATCAGAGTCTCATTCTCTCTTTTTCGAATGACATTATATCGTAACTCTTCTGTATCAGAGTCTCGCTCTTCGATAGCAGAGAGATAAGTGTATTGGTTTCGCTACTGAATTCAACATTAGCCATTAAGGCGTTTTTCTAGATGTCATTCCCTGTATGACAGAATTTACAGAAAAGGGATTTTTCTAGGAGTACACGCTGCACTGGCTATGACGTAGGTACATATGCATTAGACCAGGTAACAAGGACTCCAGTCATAACCAAACTACACATGACAGGCACACCAAGGCACTGCCCAGTACACGGGGACTCCAGTCTTACTAAACTATACATGACAGGCTCACCAAGGCCCCACCTGATGCCTGAGGACACCAGTCATGGATTTTTCTTCTGGGGGTCAGCAGCTGTGGCTGCAGTGATGATGATGATGATGTATGTATGTAGTGTATCTATGTGCATAGTATAGGCCACAGGGGGGGGGGGGGGGGGGGGCCCCCCCCCTAATCAGCAGCTATGAAAAGTGATGTTGTGGTGATGGTGTGGGTGGAGGGGTGGGGGGGGGGATACTCCCTGCCAGCAGCTATATTCATGACCAGAGTCCTGCTTCACACATGAATCTATGACCAGAGTCCTGCTTCACACATGACTCCATGACCAGAGTCCTGCTTCAGCACTGAATCCTCAAATACTGGGTGGGGCCTTTTGTGTGTCTGAATCAGTAAAAAAATCCGACTGCAGTCCTCAGCTACTGGGTGGGGTTTTGGCGTGTCAAAATCAGTGGTAAAATGCATGACCGGAGTACTTGGGCACCAGACCAGGTGGGGCTTTGGTGTGTTGGAATTAGTAGAAAAAAGTATGACCAGAGTCCTGGGCACTGAGTGGGGCCTTGCTGTGCCCATCATTCATGGGCTAGCAATGACCAGAGTCCCCATGTACTGGGTCTGGGTGCCCGTCATGCTTAGTTGGCAATGACTGGAGTGAAAGTCTTAGCAAAGCTCAATGGCATTCTGTGGCAAGGCAACATATATACATAGGCAACCTGGGGGGGGATGGCCAAAAAAAGCGTGATGAGGAGACTAGTGCTCCTTTATACTTTTGCATACATGTATTGAAATTTGAAATAGTAGGAATTCCTATTATTTGAAATAGTAGGAATTCCTATTATTTGGCAATGGTGCAAAATTGTAGGAATCCTACATATTCAAATGTCCAACAGATAAACTGTTGGAGCATCTGATGGGTGGTGGATGCTGGATTCCTCCTGGAAGCAAGGGCTAATAATGCGAGGCAAATAATGCAAAGTGGTGACAACAACAACAAGTGTCAGCAAATATGAGTAGCTGGTTTTTGATAGTCTCAATGTACATCACATGATCGAGATGCTAAGACGCGCTTTGATTGTTCCTCCACATAATCGAGATGCTAAGATGTGCTTTGATTGTCGCTCCATGCGATTGAGATGCTGAGACGTACTTTGATTGTCCCTCCACACAACCGAGATGCTTAGATGTGCTTTGATTGTTCCTCCACAATCGAGATGCCTAAAAATGTGTACACACGTACTGAATTTACACGATTAGCACAGCTCAGTAATATTCTGTACCAATGTACGTAGGCCTTATCGGGGAGGGTGGGGGAGGGGGGGGGGGGGGAGGGGTCGCGTGGCGGACTGGCTGAAGAAGCGTGTTGGGGGAGATACTCCAACTTCCACAATCTTGTCCAGGTATTGTTTGAAATCTGAAGAATTCTTTCAATTTTTGCAGTGGTGCAAAATAGTAGGAATTCTTACTTTTTCAATGTAGCAAACGTCTGCAATACACGGTACAGTTACTCCTATGCTGAGTACATAAGTTATGCTGCTTTTGCCTGAAAATGTGTGACCTGTGGCTATGCAACCTACTTACCAGTAGCATTACATCTGCTGCATTGCGAATGATGAATTCCTCTTGGCACTAGTGGTGTGAACCAGATATAACATCTGAGATCTAGAAAAGGCGGAGGGATATGGTATCAGTGCACAAATGCGTAGCATGGACCATGACCAAGTCGGTTTGCATCTGTGTACACACCTATTAGCATAAAAAAGGTTCAATGCATAACCCCAGGTCTAAGCGCCATGCTAAGCATCCCATAGAAAGGAGCTAACAATTGTCACGTGTATGTGATCCTGGAAGTCGCCTATGCAAACAGTCGCATATGTGCCTTACTTTTACTGACACATATGCGACCTTCCATTCTTTGTTTCAGTCATATATGACTGGATTGCATAAACTGTACGTACCACCAAGTAGTGTATACAAACATACTTGTTCGCATGGTTCCAAGATACTTGGTGAAGCTAACTTGGTGGACCGGTACTGGGTGGACCAGTACTTGGTTGAGTTGGTGGACTGGTACTTGGGTCACTTCGTGTAGGGGCATACTTGTTCGCTGAGCATATATGCACCACCAAGTATTGCATACAAGCATACTTGGTCGCTGTCCAAGATACTTGGTGAAGCTAACTTGGTGGACCGGTACTGGGTGGACCAGTACTTGGTTGAGTTGGTGGACTGGTACTTGGGTCACTTGGTGTAGGGGCATACTTGTTCGCTGAGCATATATGCACCACCAAGTAGTGCATACAAGCATACTTGGTCGCTGTCCAAGATACTTGGTGAAGCTAACTTGGTGGACCGGTACTGGGTGGACCAGTACTTGGTTGAGTTGGTGGACTGGTACTTGGGTCACTTGGTGTAGGGGCATACTTGGTCGCTGAGCATATATGCACCACCAAGTAGTGCATACAAGCATACTTGGTCGCTGTCCAAGATACTTGGTGAAGCTAACTTGGTGGACCGGTACTAGGTGGACCAGTACTTGGTTGAGTTGGTGGACTGGTACTTGGGTCACTTGGTGTAGGGGCATACTTGGTCGCTGAGCATATATGCACCACCAAGTAGTGTATACGAACATACTTTGTTGCTCCATTAGCCTAATTCTTCATCTCAGTTTGTATGCAACAACTGCTAAGAAGCATCGGACTTGCGCAGGATTCGTTTAGCTGAAACATGACGCACATTTCCAAAGAATGATTCAATGTGCCTTGAAAATGGTAGAAGTAACCTCAGTACGTAGTAGAAATTTTGAATTAGTAGGAATTTCCAAACGACGTGTCTCCATAGAAAAAACGAAATAGTAGGAATTTCATGTCGTAGGATTCGAACCGATTATTTGGGGTCAAACTCGCAGGATTATTTGAAAATAATTATGAAGATAAAATGGCTGAAATCGGACGAAATAGTAGGAATTCCTTCTAAAAATTCCTACTATTTCAAAAACATGTCGTAGGACAAAACTCGTAGGAATTTTGGGCGAAAAATCCTATGACGTCTATAGACGTCATGCGTACAACTAAGGGATAACAATATGCAGTACCATACAGTTCAGGGTACATAATTACCTAATGTACATGTGTAAAAATTTCATCCCCTTCCAACCTTCCCCCCCCCCAGGCTGCCCCCAACTTCCCCCCCTCTTAGGGGGACCTCCACGTCTTAGGGGAAACAAAGGACACAAGAAAAAAAAAATTCGCACGGGGGAAAACCCCCACAAACACAACAAACCGGCGGGCCCGCACCGCCCCCCGGGCCCGCCCAACCCCTCCCCCCGAATAGACCGCTAGCACAGGGGATCACAAGGAACATGTGTGGGCTCATAGGTGACAGCTACTTGACGATGCCAGATGGTCAGAAAGCGAAAAACGAAGGGGAATGGGGCAACTCCTGGGCCGTCAAGCCCAGCGTCGAGTAAGGCAAACCGACAGTGTAGTACCAAAAATATATAATTCTGCTTAGGGGAAGAATGGACGACTTAGTGTAAACGCACAGAGCATCCCTGGCAGATATTGGCCCCAATTTATTGGGTATTTGAAATATCCAATTAATTGGATATCCAATTAATTGGGTTTTACGAAACCATTACATTGGGTTTTACGGAACCATTTTATTGGATATCCAATTAATTGGGTTTTACGAAACCATTACATTGGGTTTTACGAAACCATTGTAATGGATATTACGAATCCAAAAAAATTGGATAAATCCAATTAATTGGATTCGTAAAAATCGATAATTTCACGAAACCATTGTAATGGGTTTTACGAATCCAATTAATTGGATTTATCCAATCTTTTGGATTCGTAAAACCCATTATAATGGTTTCGTAAAACCCAATGTAATGGTTTCGTAAAACCCAATAATTGGATATCCAAATAATTGGATATTTCAAATACCCAATAAATTGGGGCCAATATCTGCCAGGGATGCTCTGTGCGTTTACACTAAGTCGTCCATTCTTCCCCTAAGCAGAATTATATATTTTTGGTAGTACAGTGTACCTCTACAGTATGTATTGAATTGATTGAAGGTGCACTGTGATAACATAACCTTGTTATTCTTTTTCAGCTCTGACTGCGAAATGGTGGACGTTGATACGTACAAGAGCGACGCCATGAGCGAGGTTGACAATTCTGAGAGGAGGACGCTGGGCCGCAGACTGAGAAGACAACGACGATCGGCAGGCAAAAAGCAGGCGGAGGCCGACAACCGGGTGGAATCCGAACTCGAATACACACAGGAAGAACTGAGGAAAGCCGACGATTTGTGCTCGTGGATTAACGCCAAGGACGGCGCTTTCTCGGACTGCGTCAAAGACCCGAGAATGGCGGAGGAGGCACAAAAAGCCTACGACTCCTGTCGAACAGATATCCTGGCCACCAAGGATTTCAGTACCAAGGATGGGAGTTTCCTGTGTTCAGAACTGAGTCGCTTCGCTCAACGGTGCATGAGCTCTCAGAGAAAATGCATCAGATGGAGGGATCACGATCTGTGCTGTAAGAGCCAGAGCAATGGACAAAATGAAGTCCACATGCCGAGAGTAACAATACTGAAGTATGTAGGTAGGTACAGTATGTATCCATCCTGTGCCTGTACTGACTTTGAAACTTTTGTTATTGTAAATCAGACAACCACAAATTCGCTCAAGTTCAGTGTGCAAAGGAAGCAGATGGCATGGTATATCGGCACTGCATGAGAGGAGAGCAGCTCATCTGCAAAGATGTACAACAGCAGACGGGCCATCTACGGCGACGGAATAGAGGAGAAATCCACGAGGGATGCGCTTGTCGACGAAATGGAATTCTGCACGAGGGGAAATGCATTCGACCATGGGAGTGTCCGAAAAAACGGAAGAACCAGCAGCACCGAAGCAGCCACGGTGAGCGTGAAGTGCATAACAGTCATTTCATTACTGACTGAGCCTGATGGTACGGATTGGGGACGGAGGGAAAAAGTGGCGATTTTTGCACTGATATCATTTCCAAAACCAAAAGATTTACATCGCAGTCCGTATGGAAAATGCGCTGAGAGCGCACTTTGGTTTTTTGTATAGCTTGTCCTCAAGGTCTCGTACCGTTCTTTGATGAAGATTCTGAACTTCCGAAGATTCAGACATGTCAAATGGACAGCGATTGCCCCAACTCCTTCTCCTGCCATACGGAACAGGGCAGAGGACATTGCTGTGGGGTACAACCACCTTCTACCTAGAAGTCGCCCATTTCTTCTCGAAGAAGCCCGTTTCTGTTCTTCGCAAAATCCACAAGATAAAGAAAACAGTGGAATGCCACTGTGTCACTGCACAGTAAAAACAATATCCATCTATCATCCACTTTGCTACACTTTACACACGAGCTGTACATCAACAGTTGCACATTAGGTGGTGGTGTGTGTATGGAAATTGTCGCTGGGGAATGGAACCCAGTTAACGGAGTATAGTGCTATGAGTACAGTACTGTAATGTTGCGTTTATAACCCCCTCGAATGTAACCTCCCTCGTATATAATCACCCTGATCGGCCACTAAGCTCATTTTGCCCTGTAGGTGTACTACTGTGATAATTCTTCTCAAGCCTGTTGTTTTCTATCCATATTCCACAAATGTAAACCACGTATGAAAGAAAGACGTGCTGCAACATGCCATCGGTTGTGTTTGTTTGCACTGCACCCAAATATCGCCTGCCATGGTGGAAGGCATGTGGAAACACCTGCTGCAATATCGCTACTTATTATTCAATAAATTAGCACGTTTCACTGATGACACAATCTGACATCTCTAGACACCGCTGTGCGTATTGAATGCTCTTTTGACGTCATGCTGTTGTTCGTATCCGTAGCACTTTTTTCTGCTCTATTATCCTTGACCAGTGCTGGGTCATCATCATCTTCTGCTGTAAGCTGCAAAGAAGGTGAAAAGTGGGTGGAGAATTCTATCAGAAAAGAGTGCGTCAAGGAAAATGGCAAAACCGTCGTGAAAGCCATCGGTATAACGTAATGCAGTTAGTCTATAATTTCTATCTGGGTCCAGGGTTCGATTCCCTGGCACATTCGGCAAATTTTACCTCTCGACTGTGTCACTCTAGTCGGCCCTGGTTGATTGAGCGGTGCCAAAAAGGCGCCCTCTCCTAGGAAAACCGGCTAGCTGTCATGATCAAATGGGGAAATTGTGTGACTGAGGTCATCCGAGTGTGTAGTCAAATGGTTAAGGCGCTCGGCTGGAACTCGAGAGGTCCAGGGTTCGATTCCCTGGCACATTCGGCAAATTTTCCTTCTCGACTCAATCAACGAACAAGGCTGTTGGGCTGGTCTACCGTATCCCCAACAAAGTTAACTGGTGCATCCGTAAACATTGGGCATCAGCTTTTTAGCATACGTTTAGGCTGCATTGGAAAGCGTGAAAATGAGAACGTGGAAGTAGCATTGAATGAAAATTTTGAAAATGCACATTTCCAGTGGGAGTGCAAGGCGACCGATGGGAATGAAGTGGTTTTCCGGATTACCAGTAAGCCAATGTACTTGCATGTAAGTACTGTATTTTTGGGTGAATACAAAAATTGAGGTCTGATGGACATGGCAAACGCACTTTCAACATTTCCATGCAATAGGCCTAATGGCAAACACACTTCGACATTTCCAACGTCAAACAAACATAAATTACAACGTAACGTAGCAGAGGTACATACTTAGGTTACCACCATATTCAGATTGCCGAACCAGTGACGGAAGCAGAGTAGCGATTGGCGATTCTGCCAGCAAGGATGAAGGCGACTATGCTTGCCTGAAAACCATAGAAGACACGGTCAAACTCAAGTTTGAGCCCAAATGTCGACAAAGTGAATCGGCTCCTTTTGAAGCAGTGGCTCATCACAGCGAAGCTCCATACTTCAAACAGGTTCCTTCATGCTCGAATGGCGGAGACAGTATAGCGGATGGCATCCAAACTCAATGCCTCAAATATGACGGACGCAACTTTCTCAGATCCACAGGTGAAGCAAGAGATGTCTAAAAATATGACAAGGCTGCCAGGCCTGCTATCCTAGAGGAGGTCAGTATAGTACACACACAAACAGTAACATGAACGGTGTGGATCATTTTTGATCAATTCAATGCTAAGGTTGCTGGGGAAGGGATGACGATGGTGAGAAGCATCGCGTTCGACTTTTTCACAGCTTCAAGAACTCGAAATTTGAGTGGAAATGTGAATACGCCAATGGACAATTCAAATTTGTCATACTGTGTAAGTGCTCATAGTACGTATGTATGTATATTTTAACTTGTATGTATGTATATTAACTTGTAATGTATTGTATTTATTATGTGTGCATGCGTATACTGTACAGTATGTATCGAGTTATCGACATGTAAGTATGTATGTATGTATGTATCCATCCAATGTTGACTTATCAGTACCAAAAAGGACGAATACTTAGACATAAATTTTCAGCCTGTTTCACATCCAATGGGAAAGAGATTGAGATTGGAGCGACTGCTGATGAGGCAGATGGAAGCTATGAATGCCGAAAAGTGGAAGAGGGATCCAACGATGTCAAACTCACCTTTGTGCCCAAATGCAGCAGTGAAGGAGAAGGATTTGAACAGGAAGCAGAGTCAGGAAAATCTATAGCATACGAAGATTGTAAGTTGATTTTGGTGAGTCGCGCTATGTAGGTTATGGTTATGTAGTACATAATAAATAGTACACAGCTTGTAAAAGTGGCAACATTTTTCGCATACAGCTTGCCCGTGTCAAAACGGCGCCAGATGCCTCAACACCGAGAATCCGGAAGGCATGATATGTGATTGCATTGACAGTTCCAAATACGATGATAACACGGAGTGGTATGATCGAGCAGTGCATTATGGACGCTACTGCGAAAGTAGGCCTACAGTATAAAAAGACCGGGCCATTTTTTGCTTTGTTTATGCTGTTCCACTTGGTTTTACTTCCAAATTGATGCGTGCGTTTTCCATTTGCAGAAAAATGTAGCAGCAGCGATCACAATTATGATGGGAATGATCACATTATCACGAACGACATCTCAATTCTGAGGGAAATGATCGATTTTGACCCTTGCGCGATCGAAGGCACACGCCGGGAAAAGTATGCGAATTGTAACAAGTGGTGTCGACACACGATTCCTGACTCACTGCTCGGAGATTGCTGGGATGGCGACTGTGTCTGTTATGTGTGTAAGCGGACACGGCTTTCTTTTCAATGGCTGGGGCTCTTACTGAGGTTATCGTTATCCAAGTGTGTCATTGGTCAGGGCGCTCGCCTGGAACGCGAGAGGTCCAGTCCACCAGTGTTCGATTCCCTGGCCCTGGCACGTCTGAAAAATGTTCCTTATTCTGAATTTTGGAAAAGAGAATGGCTGACACAGTAGAAGCAATCGCTGACTCCTTTTCGCGCAAAATAATTGGTGCGAAATGAGCCAGTAATCACGTCAGCCACTCCTATCCTAAAGCCCCATCATGCATAAATGTTATTGCTACCACTGATCGTCCGTTATTACATTCTGATGGTCATTAAAATTTTCGCCGGCAGGCACGTCCTACTCTGGTGAATGGGATGATCCTCACTTTGAGAATTTTCCTCTTCTGGACGACAAATCCGAGAAGCAGGTGCTGCATCAGTATGACTGGATGGGCACTTGTCCAGTGACGCTAGTTCAGTTCTGCGATCCAGAGTTGGCCCCAGAGTGGGTTCCGAAAGAGTTCAAAGTGGTGATGGAGCCAGTGAGGATTGGCAACGGTCAAGGCACTGTGGCGAAGCGACTTCTCATCACGTTCGGCGACAAACACTTTGTCTTGGATGCAACTGAGGATATTCGATCCGTAACAGCGAAAGTAAGCTTCACACGCCCTGCGCCCGCCAATAGCCCTGCGCAAAGGGGGAGATAGGTACATACTACAAAACGCGGCACCGAACGCGAATCGAACCCCGGTCACAGCTGTGGACCTAAGGCACACGACTACTCGCCGGCCCAGAACACAGATGGCTAAACGCGGCCCTTACTTACTGTACATATGTACATAAGTATGTAAGTAAGTTTGTATATGTACATACCCTAGGTACATACATACATATGTACCTAGAACTATCGTACTGTATTTACCGGGGAAGGAGCTAAGGCGACATGCATACTTTTCATTTAGATGAATGGGAAACCACTTGCAGGTGGATGGCAAATGATCGACGTAATAAGTAGAGGAAAATCGTACCACAAAATCATCACCGACAGTTACGGAAGTTGGGGTCGTGATACTGATTGGTTTGATATCGGGACCAACTCCGGTATTTCTGTCAAGGCGGCTAAAACTGGGAAGCACTATTACTTTTCTAACTTGCGAATATATCGACCGCTGGCAAAGGGGATCACAAAGAACTTGTGTGGACTCATGGGTGACAGCTACTTGACGATGCCGGATGGTCAGAAAGCGAAAAATGAGGGTGAATGGGGAAACTCTTGGGCCGTCAAACCCAGCGTCGAGTAAGGCAAACCGACAGTGTAACGTAGTATTGGATTGATTTCCGGTTTTCTTCAGCTCTGACTGCGAAATGGTGGATGTTGATACGTACAAAAGCGATGCCATGAGCGATGTCCACGATTCTGAGAGGAGGACACTGGGCCGCAGACTGAGAAGACAACGACGATCGGCAGGGAAAAAGCAGGCGGAGGCCGACAACCGGGTGGAATCCGAACTCGAATACACACAGGAAGAACTAAGGAATGCCGACGATTTGTGCTCCTGGATTAACGCCAAGGACGGCGCTTTCCCCGACTGCGTTAAAGACCCGAGAATGGCAGAGGAGGCACAAAAGGCCTACGACTCCTGTCGCACAGATATCCTGGCCACCAAGGATTTCAGTACCAAGGATGGGAGTTTCCTGTGTTCAGAGCTGAGTCGCTTCGCCCAACGGTGCATGAGCTCTCAGAGAAAATGCATCAGATGGAGGGATCACGATCTGTGCTGTAAGAGCCAGAGCAATGGACAAAATGAAGTCCACATGCCGAGAGTAACAATACTAAGGTATGTATCCTGTACCTGTACTGACTTTGAAACTTTTGTTATTGTAAATCAGACAACCACAAATTCGCTCAAGTTCAGTGTGCAAAGGAAGCAGATGGCATGGTATATCGGCACTGCATGAGAGGAGAGCAGCTCATCTGCAAAGATGTACAACAGCAGACTGGCCATCTACGGCGACGGAATAGAGGAGAAATCCACGAGGGATGCGCTTGTAGGCGAAATGGAATTCTGCACGAGGGAAAATGCATTCGACCATGGGAGTGTCCGAAAAAACGGAAGGACCAGGAGCACCGAAGCAGCCACGGTGAGCATAAAATTGAACTGTTCATGTGGCACTGGGATGCTTGGTTATTTATTTTGCAGTCGAGCGATATTTTGGAAGCCAAAAGATTACAACGCGGACGTATTTAAATTGCGCAGTGTTCTAGAGCCTGTGTTTTATTTTAGCCTGTCCTCAAGGCCTCGTGCCGTTCTTTGATGAAGATTCTGAACTTCCGAAGATTCAGGCCTGTCGATCGGACAGCGACTGTCCCAACTCCTTCTCCTGCCACACGGAACAGGGCAGAGGACATTGCTGTGGGGTACAACCACCGCCTTCTGCATAGAGAAGAACGACGGTATGTACGAAGAAAACGATCATTTTGTTCTCTGTATACAGTGGGGTATGTACGACATGTTCACTGCTCACTGTACACGTGCGCCTCCGCCCATCCTCTTTTCATTTGGCATACCAACCAACACTGTATGTATGTACCAACACTGTACCAACCAATCTCCCTATTTCTGCAAAATCCTACCATTTCGCAAAATAAAGTACAAATTATAATTCTGGGACCCATGCATTATTTATCTCAGGATCTAGCCAACGTAGCTCAAAGCGGTTAAAAATCTCTCGATAACTTTAGCTCGCCTGGAAAATAAAAAAAACCGCATGCGTCTACGTGCCCTCTGTGTCGAGAAATCGCCAAATTCCTTAAGTACTAAAAATGTACACTTTTTTTCGATTATTCAACATAACTGAACAAGCCGCAAAAACTTTTTCATTAAAAGTAGCCTATCCTATGTAGAATTTGATGCAGATTTCAAAAATAGTATTGGTGTTTCAAAAAATTTAACCCCTACCCAAAAATTGTCAAAAATATACAAATTTTGCAAAATTATATACTAGGGGTTAAATTTTTTTAAAACACCGATACTGTTTTTGAAATCTGCATCAAATTATACGTAGGATAGGCTACTTTTAATGAAAAAATTTTTGCGGCTTGTTCATTTATGCTGAATAATCGAAAAAAGTGTACCTTTTTAGTACATTTTTAGTACTTAAGGAATTTGGCGATTTCTCAACACAGAGGGCACGTAGACGCATGCGGTTTTTTTTATTTTCCAGGCGAGCTAAAGTTATCGAGAGATTTTTAACCGCTTTGAGCTACGTTGGCTAGATCCTGAGATAAATAATGCATGGGTCCCAGAAATATAATTTGTACTATAGTAGGACTGAGGGTTGCTAACAGTAAAATAATTGGAATAAATCGGACTTAGCCCGAAGCGTTATGCAAAATTGTTCGAGTGAAAACCGTCGAGAATAGGAAATTATGCACTGTATTCATTCACAATTCGCTTTGAACATAAATGATAGGTTCGTAGTTCGTACGTAAAGTCATCTGGATTTTCCGGTGCAACAGCGACCTAAACTTCTTGGCCAGAAACCGAATACAATTATTCGTTCATCCAACAACCTGAACACATGAAATACCGAGTCACAGTATGTATGTACGTAAGTACAGTACTACTGTAGGTGGTATGTGCTTACGTGTACAGCATGGTAAACTTTAAAGTAATCAAAAATCGCTGGCTTAGTAGTGTACGTACTGCTACAATATACGTAACCTCAGATTTATCTCCTATAGAGAACTAGGCGGCGCTTTTCATCGGCTTCATCCATTTCGCTTTGTTTCTTCCTATCAGACTTCTCTTTCTCTTGCCACACATCATGCCGCCACCGCGGCCGCCACCCACTGTAAGAAAATGTTACTCTTTTGACTAAGAGCTGATACAAAGTATACGTACATACATACGTACACACGCATGTTGCTGGACGGTATTTGATAAAACAAGAGTAGGAGATACGGTACTTGTATGTACCTACCTACATATATGTACTGCGCGGAGCGCGGTGAAAGTAGGACCGCCCGGTTTTATTGCACAATCCGGTGACACGTGACACCGTGGTTCACCCTGGACACCGCGGTCACATGCTACTGGTACGTACGGTACTAAGACTAACCCCCACCCACTTACTGCCTCCTTGCATGCACATGCCCATTTGCTGGAGCCGCTCCCGGATCTTCGCTTGTATACCCTTCCGAATGATATCCCTCCAGGGAGCTCCTGCCGCAGCCTTCCGTTCTCGGTTGATGTTCTTTGGAGCATCATCTGCAGATGCAGCCACCAATGCTTCATCCACAATGATTACCACTACCACCAGAAGAACTACTGCAAATCTTTTCATGGTTGATGAAAGCGAGGGTGTACGGTGACGCGACAGTGAAAGCAAGATTTTTGTATAGGCCTACTCTTTTTTGAAGGAATTTTAGTTCTATGGCATAGGTGGGTTGGGTAAGGTTTAGGCAGATGCTTTATGAGGACGAGAATAATGTCAGTGTTTTTTGAGTGGGTTGGGTGTACAGTACTGTACACACTGTAGATATTACCCTATGGTGTTTTCTACCAGTACAAGGAAAAAGAGAAAAGTGGATATCGCTATTCTGACTGGATGCATGGTGATGGTATGTACATGTAGCTCGTACGTACGTACGTACGTACGTACTGTACGTACGTACAGCTGTACGTACGCCACGTACGTACGCTGTACGTACGTACAGCTGTACGTACGTACTATGTATGTATGTACGTACACATACGCGTGTACATACAGGTCGTGGTTCTTGCAGATTTGGCAAAGAGCTCTTGCGGGTGGGAGGAAAGATTGAAGAGGTGGTCGAGAATATCCGATGGCATTTCCTGTCTGTTGCCTATATGAGTGCGTGTTGAATGAATGAATAGCTTTATCGGCATGTATAAACATGGTTACCGGCAAAGGAACGACACCGATGAAGTACAGTGGGGCTATCAAAACGTTAGTCGCCGATTAGGGGGGCTATATACGAGCCGAGGGGCTATACACGAGGGGGGGGGGGGGGGGGCAATATACGAGGACATTTTACATTTGCACCCAAAGTAAGGTTTTTTGACCTCCTGAACTCATTTCTGGCGGTTATTTTGCATGTTTCCAAGCTCCTCTAATCAAAACTGCAGCTTTTAGCCCAAAAAATTGTGAAATTTTAGTTATCAAAAATTTTCTGTCGAAGAGGCGACACAGGTAAATGTTCAGAACTGTTCCAAATGATGTGCAAATGATCTCATATGCATGAAAACACCCTCAAAAAAAAAAAAAAAAAAAAAAAAAACGCTGTTTTTAGCGCAAAAACACACGTTTTCCGTTGCTTTTCGCGTTTCTCAATAGGGGGCTATATACGAGGGCAAATGATGTTAGTAGCCGATTAGGGGGGCAATATACGAGGGGGGCTACAGGGCTATAGATAGGTATGCGCTAGGGGCGCTGAAGCGCCCCAAGAATTTTTTTGCGCCCCAAATTTGGGCGGCTAGGGGCGCAAAATTTTCTTCTGACTTTTTAGAACTGGTTGCATGGTAGCATGCAAGATGGGCTCAATTCCCCCAAAAACCGCCATAATCGGCCTTTCCTACATCTTTTGGGTCTACTACAAGGTCAAGAAGATTACGACGTAATTATCTACGCGCATATGTATGGCTTTGTACGTACGTAATATTGTCGGGCTTCTTGCATACTGTACCTGTCTACTGTGCAATAAAAGCTGGATTTTGAATAGTTTCTGATGCTTGGAAAATGAGCGATTCTACTCTTAAAATAATAAAATTTTCCCAGGGGGCGCTGCCCCCTGGACCCCCGCTGGGGGCGCCGCCCCCAGACCCCCGTAGCCTACCCCGGTGGCTCGCTACGCTCGCCAAAATTTTTGCGCCCCAGATTTTCATAGGCTATCTATAGCCCTGGGCTATATTCGAGGGGGGCTACAAACGAGGGTTTACAGTACTGCATTCATTTCAGGTGGGAAAACTGACATACTGTACACACGCAAACCTCTTACGGAACGGTCGGCCACCTTTCTTCTCTCCTCCTTCCTCCACAACAGAATAATTCTAAACACTCGCCATTGTCATCCCTGATCACCCTGCCAGTCAGTATGCGTAGTTTGCATGTACTTCTGCTAAATAGGAGTACGCGAAGCGTGGACAGAAATCCGCATTTGTAAATCTATTTTACGCAACGCGCCTTGAGTTCGAGTGCCAACTGCTATTGGCCAGACTATAGTAGGCCTAGATGGTGCCGAAGCAGAGCTCCACGGCCGCCGCCAACAACGGCGCTCCCTTGGCGAACAGCCACTCGTCCTCCGTCTCCAGGCGGATCGTTTTTATCAACTGCGTGTAACCCGCGTACTTGTACGGCGCCAGCTCTGCACACACCCACGCCAAACATTAGCAAAGAATCTTCCTCCTATTCCCACGGCACCATCTAGGCCTACTATAGTCTGGCCAATAGCAGTTGGCACTCGAACTCAAGGCGCGTTGCGTAAAATAGATTTACAAATGCGGATTTCTGTTCACGTTTCGCGTACTCCTATTTAGCAGAAGTACATGCAAACTACGCAACTCGCCTTGAGTCCAAGTGCCAACTGCTATTGGCCAGTCCAGTCCAGTCCAGTTTGAGGGCCATCATCACCATTGTTGGCCAGACTATAGTAGGAGATCTTCCAAACTACAACTGCTCCTTCGCTATACAAGGATTATATATTTTTGTTATTATGTACAGGGTGGTTTTTTCTCCTGGATGATTTTGATTGCCAATTTCAATAGGTTGCCCTGCACCGATTTCGCTCAAATTTTGCCCACATATCCCCGAGCGTTTGCCATTTACTTGGTAAAAATTTCGAGTTAAAATGCTGCAGCAGCTCTACTTCTACACGCTCGCCTGCTCCGCACTCAACGCGGAACAGCTCAGAAGGGAGAATGGACTGGAGGTCACTATAGGCATGCGCATGCGGGTGCTAGGCTACCGTATTTACATGGGGCTATGCAAAAATTGAGAGGTCCTATATGGGGCTATACATGGGGGCTATGCATGGGACATTTTTTATGTTTTTGAGAGGTGCGTAGAGACATTTTTTAGGTCAAAGGCACGTGTTTTAGGGCATAATTGAGGTCAAAACAGGGTTATTCTAGTAAAATACACCCCAAGCAGGCTTATAGGCATCTTAGCTTGGTGTGGGAGTGGCTATGGGTAGCTAGCTTATGACCAGCTTATGTAGGTAGGTTCAGGTACTGTACAGTACATATGGGGCTATGCATAGGGGGGGGGGGGGCTATGCATAGGGCATTTTTTATGTTTTGCCAATATGGGGCTATGCATAGGGGGGCTATGCATGGGTAAATAAATACGGTACATACATGTATTTTGTGCGCTCATCCATGATGAATGATGCATACGCACAGTCCTTTTCTGATCTCGCACTGTCTCGTACAGTACCGCAACCGCAACAGATGAAGCGAATCTCACTCCCATATGTCCAAAAACTGACCGAACAGATTGGAAGGTTCCTACGCCAGTTCAATGTCCAAGTCATAGCACGGAAGAACTGGATGCTTGCCTCTTTTCTCATGAAAAACTCACCGCCGACCTCAGACGACGAAAGCCGAAATGTGATTTACAGCATCCCCTGCAAGGACTGTGACAAAATATACATCGGACAAACCTACCGTAATCTGGCCACACGCATAAAGGAACACCAACGAGAATACGCGCAAAACTCTGAGAGATCGGCAACCACAACGCACCGGTTGGATACAGGGCACACCGTTGACTTTGATGGAAGAAAAATACTACACACCGAATCAAGAGACAAACTCCGACTGAAGAAAGAATCCCTGTTTATTGCTACCTCAAGAAGGCAATGAACAGAGCCGATGATCCCTATCCATCCAGCTTTCCTACGGTATGTACGGCTGTTCGAAAGAGATGTGAGATGAAGAATGGAATAAGGTCCAATACTATTCAAGAAGTCCATGTGATAAAACCATATCGAAATCCACACGGCCAAACGAATCTGGGTGGGGCTATACAAAAATCGAGAGGTCTGATGGGGGGTTATACACTGGGGGGATATACAATGGGGGATATGCACAGGGCAAAATTTATGTTTTTGAGAGGTGTGTAGAGGCATGTTTTTGAGGCCAAAAGTACGTGTTTTAGGGCATAATCGCGGTCAAAACAGGGTTATTCTAGTACAAGACATGCTCAGCTAAGCTTATAGGCATAGTAGCTTGGTGTAGGAGTAGCTATAGTTAGCTTATGACCAGCTTACATAGGTAGGCTAGGTACCTTCCAGTACATGGGGGGTTATACACCAGGGGGATATACACTGGGCAAAATTTATGTTTTGCCAATGGGGGGTTATACACTGGGGGGGATATACAATGGGGGATATACACCCAAAAATACGGTAGTGGATAATGTTAATGTACCCTAGTAGAGCCGACAACAAAAGTAGCTTCCACGTCAAAAGCGAGAACAGTGGGTTGGGTGACTGGGTGACAGAAGTTGTAATCAGTCAGTAGGAAGGAAGACATGCTTCTTTCACTTCTACTGCTTCTGCTTGCATTGAGCAACGATCGTCATGTGTTGGTGAACTGTTTGGCATTGCAGTTTTGTATGGAACAAGATCTGATAAGTCTGACAGAAATCGGAGTAGTAGATGAAGATGCAACAACGCTGTTCCAGCCGTATCCGATCCTTATTCCTGGCTATGTCAATGTTTCTGTGGATGTCACGCTGAAAAATGCATCGGTGGCTCATTGGTTTCTACAACAAAAGGTACATAAAGTACTGCACGTATGTACAGTTGGTGTACTGCACGCATGTGACTATTGTCGTGTATGATGATCTACGTATGTTTACGCAATAATGTTTGTGCATACGGTAAGTACCTCGTAGAAGATGAAATATGTATGGTGCGTCGCGTAGCTAGCCATGCATTCAGCATTTAGGGTGTATCAGAAGATACACCATGCAGGCAGGCGCGGCGTAGATTACGCTGTGATGCAGATACGAGTGACGGTGAAAAAGGAGCTGCCAATCGTACCTGATGTGAAGGTTCCCTGCTCGAATGGGATTGGCTCTTGCACCATCTCTGTCCTAGACCGATTGCGCGCCTTCCCAGAGGTCAGACGGCAACTGGAAGACGGACAGACGCACTTCTCCTTGGCTGACTATGCAAATCGCTTCTGCTTGCGCAGAGTGACTGATGCTTTGCCTGGTCTGTTATCATCTCTGCTTCATAGCGGCACTTTCCGTGTCAAGCTGGAATTACTGGACTCAGGGACAGAGGATGGAGAAAAGGAGGATGGTGACGGCGAAGTAGTAGCCTGCTACGAGCTGACTGATCTGAAAGTGGAGAAGTCGGATGATGGGGAAAATTGCACAGGTGGAGCGGCGGAGGGAGAAATTGAAGAAGGCTCCACAACTACTGTAAAGTTGAAATCCTTTGATCGTACGACAGGTTATAAATACCTAACTCAGGATCTGGGTGACGCAAGGCAAAGCGGTCAAAAACACCACGGCTAATTTTCAGCCGCATTGACAATAAAAAACCGCCTGTGTCTAGGTGCTCTCAGTGGTGAGATCTCGCGAATTCCTTTATGTATTGAAATGTGTGTAGACAAACATTTGGCCACGCTAAACCACGCAAACCACGACACCCATGACCCTGAACGCCCGATGCGCATTTTTATCGTCTTTGTCATGAACATGAACGCGTTATTTCTACCAACACTTTTTATTTATCTGGCGCTTGCAAGGTTTAGCTTTGCCCAATGGTCTATGCCATTATTGGCGCATTTTAGTACACTACTGAAGGAAATCGGCGATTTCTCGACACAGATGAACATAGATGCAAGCGGTCTTGTTTTTTGTCAATGCGGCTGAAAATTAGCCGTGGCGTTTTTGACCGTTTTGCTCTTCGATAGCTAGATGCTGAGTTATTCATAACCTGTCGTACGATCACAGGATTTCAACTTTAGTACGGAATCATCACCAACTGCGCCCTTGCACGTGTACGTACTACGTACGTTATGTGAT
>JASAMW010003501.1:0-15100 GCA_030247985.1 Epsilonema sp. ZAB3_2
TGCAAAAGAAATAACAGATCCGTCCGATCCGTTGTTGATTGGTTGATTGGTGGGTGGTGGTGGGACGCTGCTCTTTAAACCATGTCTGACTAGCGTGAATAAACTTTCGCGCCAAAGTTTAGTAGGCAGGCATACGGTAGGTAGTAGAAGAAAAGCAACCGTTGACCTTGACAGGGGTTGTCGTTGTCAAGACAGTTGTCAGTGTTTCTTTACCTTAATTATTGGGCCCCTCTATATGTTCTTTCTCTTTTCAGCCCTCGTAATTGAAGCTTCTGCTTCTCAACATCATGCGCTGATAATTGGCAAGAAGCTGCCACCCGTTGCTATCGAACCATTAGCACATGTCGACAAACCGATAAGTGGCAATACTTGTGATAAACATGTGCTCAAGAGCTGCATTCAGCAGTTTACTTCGGATATCGAGCTACCAGCTGGTATCACAGTCCATTCCATGGCATTCTTGGATCACTTGCAGTCTCTGTACAGTAGGAATGGCAGTCAGGGATTTGATGCCGTGTGCAGGTACGTGTAAAGTCAAAGTGCCATCTGTACTGTACATACTACTGGTACATTGTACGTACAGTAACGCTGTCGCTGTGCGTACATCTATCTGTCTTTACACCATAGACCGTTACTTGCACTCTTTAAAAATTTCGGTACAGTGAAAGTACTCGTACCGACAGGACAGAGGTACAGTATGTACTTCATACGTATACGTATTCTTCATACTTTATTTTGGTTGTGAGTAGCGCTTTTCTCTTTCAAACAGCGGCTACACAAAGCTTCAGTTCGGTCCGAAAGTCCCGTTTGAGTCCTTAAAAACTAGTTCACGAAAAAGCGGGGCAAAGTCTGAAACCAGCTCATTTCCGATTTCAATGATACCTAGCTCATTCAAAAGCTCGTGAAAAGTTATGCAAGATGCGACAATTCCGACACTTCTGCGCTTAACCGTTAGCGAGATACGGCCGCTCAAGGTTGGCCAACTTTAGTGACACTTTATACCACTGAATTTTCGAAGCTTCCTCACATCAACGGCCATATCTTGTCAACCAATAGGGATATTCAAATGCGGTTTTTTTTATTCAACTCTTCTCAGTATCTCGACTACGGTAAGGGCTAAAAATTTCGTTCGAAAAACACATGATTTTGCGAAGAATGGGGAGTTGAATAAAAAAAACCGCATTTGAATATCCCTATTGGTTGACAAGATATGGCCGTTTATGTGAGGAAGCTTCGAAAATTCAGTGGTATAAAGTGTCACTAAAGTTGGCCAAACTTGAGCGGCCGTATCTCGCTAACGGTTAAGCGCAGAAGTGTCGGAATTGTCGCATCTTGCATAACTTTTCACGAGCTTTCGAATGAGCTAGGTATCATTGAAATCGGAAATGAGCTGGTTTTAGGCCTCCATAGTAGACTACCCCGCCTTTTCCTGGACCAGCTCTTAAAGATTACTGTAGCCCATGCGCAAGGATGACACGCATTATTTGTGAAGAGTTTCGAAGCAATAAATAGTTGATGGACAACTGAAATAATTGTAAAAACACTTAAAATTGACCTCCGAACTTTGAAGGGCTGTATCTCAGGCTTGAATGCTTACTTTTGGCCCGGTCTTTTTGCATTAATCGTGCAAAAGGTGGGGCTAATTAAAAATTTGAAATGTTTAGTTATTATGCGTGGTGCTATTCCTTGCGCAGGGGCCATGCTAATCTTCTCTGTATTGTTCCAATTTTAGTATATGTTCATGGAATGAACGCTAACATACCCAAGCGTGCGACTTTTATAATGCGAATAATTATAAAACCTCACATTTCTCAGTTCACGAGTGCTCGCTTATTTAGTAGCGACGGCCGCGCGACGAAAACCTACGTTTACGTGCAACTACAGCGTAGCCGACCATAGAGACACCTTGCGGAGAAAAGGGAAAACTAGTTTCGTATTTTCTGGGGTTGTGAAAGTACGTCTGTGCATAAGTACATAATGTAGGCTACTTGTTTGTTTAGAGCGGGTTATCTTCTGAAAACATGCCTGAATGACATGTTGGACAGTTGCATGACCGTCTCTCATCTGGTGCGGCACGCACAGCTGACACCTCGGCAAGCTGCCATCCACGCCACCTTGGCCCACAAGCTGACCTACGAATGTGGACCAGCTCATGATTGTAAGGTGACGTGACTAAAGAGGCTCTGTCGATTATTTTCTTAATCTTTTTCGTTTCGATGCACAGATATCATGAGCTACTGGCAATGCTTGAATGGAGTTACCTACATGGATGAGATGGAAGCGTGTATGGGCCACGAGAAGAAGAATGATTGCGTGTATGTAAAGACACATTCGCATCGAAGACGTGTGATGTGCGTGCGTACGCTCGGTGTGTCCTTGGCTCTTCTCGGTATGTACAAGAGCATGGACTATCGTGGCGACACGCCGGGCGTACGTCGAGCACACTTTTCCTCTGTGAACGAGCCATCATTTTTGGCTAATGTATGGTATGTAGAGATTTTGGATGAGCTCCGATCATTTTTGATTTCAGTTTCCGAGAGAATTTTGTCAAATGCTACTCGGATGTGATTGCGCGACACTGCGGCAAGGTAGCTGCCCGCATCACCTGTGAAACACTGCAGAAGGGTCTGCCGTTCACCGCTCCCAACTGCCCTCAGGTCATTTGTCCAGCTCGTCTGTACCATGGTAAGAACCATTGACAGTACCAATGGCACTATCGTTTTGTTGGTCACAGCTTAGAACGTACATACAGCTTGTACTGCTCCATCGACCATCGTGGAAGGTAAACTTGGGTTAAACATGGGACCATGACCACTACCCACTGTTCGAGATGGCTTGGCAGATTTTATTGACTCCAGAGATCATCCCATCATTCCATAATCAATCCCACTTCTCCGTCACTCGCTACGTGTAGTACTACGTACTATTTGACTTTTTGCGCCAGGTTTTCACACCAATCGCCACGCCGTTCTCAGTCCCGTGGAGTGGCCCAAAGGTCACGGTCTCATGCCCGTGATCCCCAGTCGCCTTCTGGAACCGCGCGATGTGCCCAGTACTCCAGTGATCGACGGCATATTAAACAATCGCCGCATTCACGCCCATTTTTCTGCCACCGCCCGTCCATCGCATCATCTGCCCAGTACTCCAGTGATCGATGACATCTTAAACAATCGCCGCATTCACGCCCATTTTTCTGCCACCGCCCGTCCATCGCATCATCTGCCCAGTACTCCAGTGATCGATGACATCTTAAACAATCGCCGCATTCACGCCCATTTTTCTGCCACCACCCGTCCACCTCACCATCATCACCATCGCAGATGCAACAGTACGCAGTTCGCGCAATGCGGAAGCCGCTATCTTAAAGGGGGGATCTGGCGGGAAAGTTTGTATGGGGAGGCAAATTTCGAATTTCTAACTTTTGAAAGCACCTACAGGCTGTACCTATGTAAAATCGCATCCCTCTTTTTCCATCTAACCCCCCATTCTGGAGTTGATTTTGCCTCTCTGAAGCGGGGCCCCAGTTAGGAAGCTGGAAAGAGGCCAAAGTGTTGCGAAATCCCCTTCCTAACTGGGGCGCCGCTTCACAGAGACAAAATCGACTCCAGAATGTGGGGTTAGATCGAAAGAGGATGCAATTTTACGTCTGATAGGCCCCTCAAAAGTCAAAAATATGAAATTGGCCCTTCCCGTACTAAATTCCCGCCAGATCCCCCCTTTAAGACGCTGCACCTGAAACCACCGAGAAATGCGACGGAATTTGCGATTGAGCTGAAAAAGTATGCAAAGAAGATGGGCCGGCGAGGATTCAAGAGCATTTGCAGGTTAGATCTGCGAAGGGCTCACACGAACTGTAATACTACGGTATGTGTATAACTGTATAGTGAGACTTAGGCTTAGGCTTAGGCTTAGGCTTAGGCTTAGGCTTAGGCTTAGACTTAGGCTTAGGCTTAGGCTTAGGCTTAGGCTTAGGCTTAGGCTTAGGCTTAGGCTTAGGCTTAGGCTTAAGCTGAGGCTGAGGCTGAGCCTTAGGCGTCTTTCAATCGTGCCCCGTTTCATTCGGCTTTGTAATATTACTGTTATTTTCAGTGCTGGACATGAAATGGCGAGATGTCTCGGTCGTCAAATTGGAGCCTGCTTCTCCATCGAAAGTATGGAGAAGATGGGGTTCTCCAAGTTAGATGCCATCATCTATCACACCATCAGAGAAGCGCTGCGTTTCGAGTGCAGTCCGCGCGTTTTTAGAGGTGAGCAAAAATCGGTAATTAGCACTGTTTTTCTTCTGTTTTCTAAAATCGCCAAATCGGGCGTGGACCATTGGGCAATTCTAAACCTCGCAAACTCCCGAAAAATCAAAATGGCAGAAATAAGCATACGTGATGAAGACGATGAAAATGCGCATCGGGCGTACAGGGTCGTAGGGTGTCGTGGTTTGCGTGGTTTAGCGTCTGCCGAAAGGTGACACGATTTCAGTGCTGAAGGAATTTGGCGAGATCTCGACACTGAGAGCAGATAGAATCAAATGGTTTTTTTATTGGAGAGGCGAGCTAAAGTTATCCATGGAAGTTTTGACCGCTTTGCTCTACGTCGCGTAGTTCTCGAGATAAATAATACATGGGTCCTAGAATTATAATTTGTACTATACTACTACCTTACTGTAGTGCTCTGGGAGAAATATGACTGCATCCAACGCACCGAAAGAAGGGCGAAACGCGAGGAGGAAAGATGCGTTGCGGAATTCAAGCGCCAGATTCATGAACATCCTGACAAACTCTGCTTGTAAGAAATGAAGCATGTTTTTACAGACATAAACGTGCGTACGTATGAAATTAATCACATGTTGAGAAAGTCTCTTTTTCCAGCTACACTCAACGTTTGGTGAACTGCATCGATCAACCCTACTCGCGATCCTGCGGCAGAGAAGTCGGATCGATCATTTGCGACGTGACGAAGATATCGCTGAAGTCGAGCTTGCCACAATGCCATGTCAGATGTGGTGAGTTTCTTCATGCGTACAGCACTAAAACCAAGAATAATATAATGTAACAAGAATGAAACACTTCACACTAAAAAACGATTGAACCCTGCCGCGTTTTGACTTGATTACAATATACGAATAAAACAATAGTCGACTATTACAATCACTGAACCTTTATTAGAATATACTTATATTACAATGCAGGAAAGTATAAAACAATATACGTATATTACAATGAAGGAAACGCTAAAACAATAAAACCCTCTATTCTAATGAAGGTTCCGTCATTCTAATAATCGACTATTACAATAAAGGAAAGTGCATTACAATGCATGCTTTTTTTATTTGATGGAACCTGTATTCTAATGCATGAAAGTGTATTCTTTTGCAGGAAACGCTATTGTAATAAAGGAACCTTCATTCTAATGCACGAAAATACATTGTTTTATAGGATTTCGCAATAAGCAAAACCTTCATTAGAATAGAGGGATTGATTGTTTTAGCGTTTCCTTCATTGTAATATGCGTATATTGTTTTATACTTTCCTGCATTGTAATATAGGTATATTCTAATCATGGTTCAGCGATTGTAATAGTCGACTATTGTTTTATTCGAATATTGTAATCAAGTCAAAATGCGGCAGGGTTCAATCGTTTTTTAGCGTGAAGTGTTTCATTCTTGTTACATTATATTATTCTTGCTAAAACCATGATACATTTTTGCTCGCATTTTGGCTCATCCTGTGCAATATTTTCAAGGAAGGCGCTCCGAAACTGAAGAAATCGACCACCAAGTTGTGCCGCGCAAAGAAGCCGTTCCAACGGAGCCAGTTCGACCTATGGTCCCGTCTGGTCACAGCTCTGTGTCCATTGGCCAGCATGACCACAGCAATGACCGTTACGGATGGAGCGGTGGAAGGCTGCGGCCCCACAGTCTGCATCTTTCGCATCGACTTCTAGTTGGAGCCGATGGAAATCCTACTCCACCCCATGAAAGTGGTGCAAATCAGGAGGACGATACGAGACGAGTAGGATGCAACAAGACTAAGTTTGACCAGTGCAAAAAAGGATTGGAGAGCAGTCTCGACATTCATCCTTTGCCGAAATATCCAGAGATATTTCTTGACGACTTGAACCGAATCATGGAGCAGAAGGGAAAAGCAGGATTCGCTCAAATTTGCAGGTTAGAAAAACTTGTGCGCCGAGCGGGAATCGAACTCGGAACGAGCGCTCCCTACCGCTGAGCCAAAGGGGTTGGTGACTTTTTCAGGGCTGTCTCCGCGTTCATCCACTGTTTGGGCTCAGACCAAGAGAAGGCGTGCATCAGCATGGAGCATTTGCAGTCTCTGGGCATTTCCAAGCAGAATGCCATCATGTGGATGGTGATTCATGCGCAGATGGGAGATGAGTGCGGGCCGGATTTCAAAAGTATGTATGTACGAAAGAATATTGAAACATGAAACTCACGAGTTTACATACTTCATGTCGGAACAAAATTTGAAATATGCTTCTGTGTTGTGTAGCAGTCTACGACAATTATGACTGTCTCCACAACATCACGATCCACTACAGTCACATGCTGCAACATTGCGCCCAAGATTTCGAACGCTACGTTACTCATGACCCAGAACGTGCTTGCCAGTAAGTTGTTAGGCGTGAGGTATTTTTTATTTAAAAATTGTGTCACGAAACGATATTTTTTGTGCCTTTTCTTTTCCAGCTTTGCGCAGGAATTTCTGATGTGTGTTGCCAAGCCGTTTAAAGACCATTGCGGCAGGGCTGCTGGAGAGGCCATCTGTAATGTGGAACGAGCAGCAGTACGTGTCAGTTGGGGCCATTGCAAACTGCAATGCTGTAAGAGCATTGAACTGAACCTTGCGTGTATGCGAGCTTCAGTACTGTACATGTGTAGCTTACAATAATACAGTACAATAATACAGTATGTACCGGCGTGTTATGTTGTTCACTTGAAAAAGTTTTTACGGTTTTTTCAGTTCCACATGAAAGTTTGAACGAAGACGAAGACTACTATGATGACTATTAGCTCACATTTGACAAATGATACTTTATTTTTTACAAGACAAGCACTTGCACAGAAAATGTGCTTTCTACAGTATGCTACAGTACTATCTCGCCATCATCATTGTAAATGACAATCGATAACATCACAAAAGCCACTGATATCCAATAGGCCTTGGTATCTTTTTGCTTGAAGGAAGGTTCGATGAAGCCTGATTTGAGGTTTTTCTTTATCAGTTACCGCAGGCCTACAACAATCTCTTTTTCAAGAATTTTGAGTCTATTGCTCAGATTTTTTATGTAGCTAATCAGAACTCTGTACATAACCTCGAAAGTCTTTTCGATAGATTGGTTCGTGCAACTGTTGCCACACTTCATGTTTGAGTTTGAGAGTAATTTTCAAGCGATTCCGATAGGCGGGCACCATTACAATTGGTGACCGTTTTGAACGTTGCCTTGTCGACGCAGAGGTACATAGTTGTATGGGAGTATAGTCGCAAATACGGTGGCACGTCGTTAGGCCCAAAACGACAGTCGGCCCAAGGCGTTAGGCCCAAGAGAATGTGTCACAGGGCCCAAAAAAGTGTGTTTTGGGCCTAGCGCCCTCTGTTTCAGTGTCACTAGGCCCAAGGGGGGTACGACAGTAGGCCCAAATGAAAAATCGGCTTCAAATTTGTGTCATTGGGCCCAAAAGCAATACTGTGTCACTCGGCCCAAGCGGTTGTGTCAGTAGGCCCTAGCAGTTGATGATCATGTGATAGGTAAAGTGGAATGTACTGTACATGTACATAATGTATTGCAGGTTAGAGTAGTACTTATAGTGTTGGGTTTTTTTGGTTGCAACTGTTGTGCATAGCGTCCGCGCTGAGTCAGCTTCAGCTGCTGCGGAATGTTATACACATCAGCAATAGCAGGGATAACCTTCTGCAGCGCTGATAGCTACGACGCACCTAAACTCATGTATGATGGCTAAAAGCAAACGGGCTGAAAACAGATCACACAAATACAGCTGAAATAGAGCTAAAACACATACTGAGGTACAGTATTGGCATGTTCTCCTGAATGTGAGTCCTGACAGCTTCTGGCTTATCATTGAAGCGCCTGTGGATGCTGCCAACCGAATCCTGGAACTGCGGTCTGCATGCAGCTCCGGTGTTTCGGATGACTTCGCGATTTTCCCTGTCCAACTGTCCAGCCAGCACTTTGCCTTCCGACTTTGCCACGCAGAAGTGCGGATTTGTAGGATGATCAGGATTGGTGATGATACGGCCATTCTTGGTGATAATAGTAGGGACTGGTCCCAAGTTTCTATTGCCAGGGGCGCGTTTTAGCTTTTCACAGTCGTTACACTTGCAGTACACACTGTTTCCACTCTCGCTTTTTCTCACGAAATCACGGAAAAAACCGGCCTAACCCGACTGGGGTACTGTAACAAATGACGAACACAGTATCTCGACTTTCCTGTGTAATCAGCTATGGGCTATGGCACCATATCAGCCATTCTCGAAGAACAGTGGGAGACACAGCAAACTGAGGAACAAGCTGGCTGTCGCTACTTTTTATACTCTTACCCTAAAACCTGTTGGCACTATTTACTCGTCTCCATGGCATGGATTGAGGGTGACTAACTACTATTTTGAGCTCTGATGACGCAGTTTGTTTCCGGAAACGATGCCATATCGCTTTCTGTTTTACTTCACAAACTGGCTGGCTACTACAACAGGATATTGCCTTGTCTGTCCTTCCAGCGCGTTCACCCTCACGCATTGTAAATACGTACAATGCATTGCATTACAAATTATGCAACGATACATATCCGCATGTACTTGAAATGTGCCGCCAATATAAAGTACATAGATTACGGTAGCTATTGGGCCTAAGGACTCAAACACTAGGGCCGAGTGACGCTCCCTGGGCCCAGCAACACCTTGGGCCGTGTGACACACTTTGTGACAGGTTTTTTGCTTGGGCCCAACGACTCACATATTTGGGCCTACCGACGCAAACCAGTCTTGGGCCTATCATCGTATAAACCTGGGCCTAGTGACGTACCTTGGGCCCAGTAACACTTTTGGGCCTAGCGACACACAATCCGCAAATACTGGCGGTGTCGTCAAGCCATGAGATGTATATGGCCGGATTCAAAACGGCACTTTTCTCCAAGGACCGAGCCAAAATCAACTACAGTACTCGTATCAGAAATAGAAGCACATTGACATTTCTTCAGTACTCGTATCAGAAATAGAAGCACATTGACATTTCTTTCTACAGTACGGGCCAGCTGCATTTATCACACACTAAAAATATCTCAGGATCTAGCCAACGTAGCGCAAAGCGGTTAAAAATCTCTCGATAAGTTTCAGCGGGATTGAAAATAAAAAAACCGCATGCGTCTACGTGCCCTCTGTGTCGAGAAATCGCCAATTTCCTTAAGTACTGAAAATATACTAAAAAGGTACACTTTTTTCGATTATTCCATATAAATGAACAATGCCGCAAAAACTTTTTCATTAAAAGTAGCCTATCCTATGTAAAATTTGGTGTAGATTTCAAAAACAGTAACGGTGTTTCAAAAAAATTTAACCCCTAGTATATAATTTTGCAAAATTTGTATATTTTTGACAATGTTTGGGTAGGGGTTAAATTTTTTGGATCAACGATACTATTATTGAAATCTACGCCAAATTTTACATAGGATAGGCTAGTTTTAATGAAAAAATTTTTGCGGCTTGTTCATTTATGTTGAATAATCGAAAAAAGTGTACATTTTTAGTACTTAAGGAAATTGGCGATTTCTCGACACAGAGGGCACGTAGACGCATGCGGTTTTTTTATTTTCAATCCCGCTGAAACTTATCGAGAGATTTTTAACCGCTTTGCGCTACGTTGGCTAGATCCTGAGATATTTTTAGTGTGTGATAAACGCAGCTGGTAGATATATAGGATACACAATACATAGGTAATACGTACGTACGTACAACTACAAGACACGATGGATTAGCACACACGGACAAAACTGAGCTGCCTCCAGTCCACCAATGACTGCCGCTTGGCTGTAGGCGGCTTCCGGGAGGAGAAAAGGAATGGTCCATTGGGTGGCCTTTTTCCGGCAGAAGGGACCCACAGTCCAAGCGGCAGCATGTGCTAGTACCCGAACAAAATACACACCAAGCAAACAAGCGAAAACAGCGATCTACATCGGCAAAGTATTGCTTCCACCTCCGCTTGAATTTCTGCGTCCCACAATATCACTGCAATGACTTGATCAAGAATCAATAATATTTTGCTCACACTAGCGTATGGGGGGGGGGGGGGGGGGGGGGGCAACCGGAGGCCAAATTATCAAAACTTATTTTTGAGAGTAGCCAGTAGCCACCCACTGACCGACCATCAAGCTCGCCATGGGTCTTTCAAGAACCACTCAAACACTATATAGAGGCACAGAGATATCTCGATAGATGGTTACGCACCCTCGACAGAAGAATCATCCCTAGTACATAATAAAATAACTGATCAAGCTATTGCCGTGCTGATGCACCTGCAGATGTCAAACAAAGTCACAACGGCCGCCACGGGAACCCAGACCACTACAGTGTAAAAGAAGAGCACGAGTCCAATCGAAGCCTTGTGGTCCGCTGGGATGGCTTTTGTGAGCGCAGCTCCCAGAGGAAACCAGCCAATGGTGACGAAACAACGAAGCATGCTCAGAAGCCATGACTGTTTCTCGGTGAAGCAGAAGATGACCTTGAAGGGTGCGCTGATGGCATTGGCAAATTGACTTCACCCTCGACCACCAGCCACTCTTCGCTGACTCGCCGCCATCCTGTCTCGTCCTGAACACCAACTCAGTTCCCGCTAAAATGAAGGGAAAAAGTGCATAGGACCAATCATTGCACGGGTAGCGCTCTATGCTCGAATTTGCCGTGGTGTAACCCAGTTTTTGTTGCCAAACCTATCGTATGTTTTTTTATGCCAAATTCATGCATAGGGCCCATATGGGGCTATGCGTAAGGGGGGGGGGGGGGGGGGGGCTATGCACAGGTAAATACGGAACATACCAGGGTACTCCTTCTTGATCCTCTCCCCCGCCTTCGTGAATGATTCGTATGTCTTCAACCATTCCGGAAAACCGGGAAGCGCGCGCGCTTGGAATCTGGTGCAAGGATTATTGTCCGGTAGCAGGCGGTAGTTGTATCGGCTCGATCGATTGCTCCGAAAATACCTCGCCATCTGGGTAGTATCGGCTCCAAAGAAGTTACCTGTGTGATGCATATACACATACAACAGTCACTTGTTTTCATAGCAAATCCCAAAAACACACATCAGACTACAAGGTGGGCGTGTTTCGCGTTGATTGCAAATGAGAAATGAGCCTGAAAAGCCAGTAAAAAATGTGCCAAACCCACAGGAAATGAAAATACAGGTTGTTTATTCGTCACCCTAAATTTTATCACCTTATAGTCTAACGAGCAAGCAGCAAGGGTCTAGAAAATAACATGCAAAAAACCAAGCATTATTGATATTACCAGATGTGTCCTTGACGAATAGGATCTTGTCGATTGTAAGAGTCTCGAACCACAGTGGAACTGGAATTCCAGCCAACGTTGGCGCGCACCTCGCCATCAACAGTCGGATTACCCTGACCAGTCTCCTTGTAGCTTCGGTTGAAATTCTCGTTCACACAGCCCTATCAATGCGACCAAACCAAATATGAAGCGGAATGGGAAGATGTTTGAAACGTGCAGCTGCTAGAGCAAGTACTGAACTGTACGTACATATAGTCGGAGAAACGATCAAGAGTTCGCTTGACAATTTTGCCGCTCCCGTGGCAATCTGACATTCTAAACAAGAATAGCAACCGGCTTTTCGACCCTTTTTTCCAAACACTATTGCTATTCTTGTTTAGAATGTCTAGAATGTCAGATTGCCACGGGAGCGGCAAAATTGTCAAGCGAACTGTTGATCGTTTCTCCGACTATACGTACAATACATAATACATACATACAGCGTGAACTGAGAACAGTAAAGCCTGTCCAGCCAGGGTTCATCACTCTGGAATCTGGCCACGATATTAGGCCACTTACAATGCGCAGGCTCCGATGGCTCAACTGCTCCAGACTGTATCCAGCTTTCAGTATCCAATAGTCCATGGTACGTCTCATTGACCTCAACTCGCCCTTCTTCACCAGCTAAAGCAATCATATTTCTCATCACTTCTCATCACACACGTGCTCACACAGCCCAGCATTAACATCCTCTATTTCAATGGTAGCGCAGCGCACAGGGCGAAACGCACCCCAGGTAGAAAATATCCGAGTTATGGTCTTACTTATAGGGTACTGTGGGGCCCGGCCATAGGATAAACCTGGCCACCAATGTATATGCTCCTGTGCGCTACTGGTTCAGCAAATGATGAATCAAACAGCACATCAGAAAGAGGAGCGTTCAAGGAATCGATTGATATCATAGGTATTTGTCTCAATCGATCCAGAGATAGATATGCAGCCCTGAAGTTTAGGTGGCCAGATTTCCCCATGTCCGGGTTTACGGTTTACCCCAACCCCATACTACCCCACACAGTACACGGGACAAGTTCTAAAGTACACTGGCAGGACAGACCATTATTTTCCTGGGAAAAGCACTTTAGCCACCACTTACAATGCGCAGGCTCCAATGGCTCACTCCTCCAGACTGTCTGTATCCGCCTGCTTTCATGGCGCGTCTAATTGATCCCAACTCCCCCGCTTCACCGATCTACAGCAATCGAGCTATTCTACGCAACGTGCCTTGAATGCCACGGCCAACTCTTGCTGGCCAGACTCCCAGTTACCTGGCTATTATAGAGAATAGATAGGTAGCTACGAGTAATTTATGCAGCTTTGGACGTAGGGTACTGTGGGGTAAACCCGGACACGGGGGTTAACTCGAGACCTCGTATATCCCAGCAACCACATGACCGATTGAGACAAGTACGTAGTCTACCAATCGATTCCTAGAACTCTCCTCTTTCAAAGGAGCTACCATGTTCATCAATTGCTAAAGCGGCAAGTTCAGATAAGCTTTATAGGTGTCCAGGTTTACCCCAGAGTACCCTACTCATAATCGGCGCTTTTCCAGTTCTTGTCGTGAGTGACGCGGACCACAAAGCTGAGGTTTTCCACGTCCGCATCTTCACGCAGCCTGCAAATGAACATATGTACGAATCCATATGGTTAGCAAACGTTACACGAAGAACACCGAAATTTGCATATCCATTCCATACCATACGATCGAATCGCCAAAATTTAGCACTCACTTACGTACATGAATCTGCAGCCGCCCAGCTTTATGCCCTCGTAACCTTTCCTCTCATTGCTTAGCTGGGAACTCTCCCGCCTTCTGGTGACTGCACCCAGAATGATGATCGCAATAGACACAAGTAACACTGAACAGACAAGAAGCAAAGATTCCATCACTTGCCATGAAACGAATGAACGCAAATCTTTCGCATCATACTTATTTACACATTGCATGCATGCAGGTATGCCTTATTTAGCGCAAATGGTCCATAGCAAACGGTATCGCTGAAGGAACAAAGGGGTTCTCTTTACCATTGTTGAACCAATCCCTTGACTCCTGGAGTGTAAATACAAGACAGCACCCACGATAGTGATGAAGAGTATATTGATATGAGAAAATGCCCGAAACATTGCGAATAAATCCTGCAAAACAACATAGGAAAAACCAATACTACCTCACATGTTTTTTTCAAAGGAGTAAGTTGGGCCGCAAAATTAGAGAAATGCTGTCCATGCTTGGATGTAGGTCTCGTACGCTGATCATGTGAGCGTACCATTTAGCATAGGCACACTAAGTAGGGTACGAACGTACGCTACTGTAGACTTTGTAGCACGTACGTACGCTTTTGGCATGTAGGGTACTATGGGGTAAACCCGGCCATGAGAAAATCCGGCCACCTGAGTTTCAAGGCTGCATATCTCAGCAGCCAATGGACCGATTGAAGCAAGTAGGATATCAATCGATTCCTTGATTGAACTCTCATCTTTCAAATGAGCTATTTGGTTCATCATTTGCTGGAAGAGCAAGTTCACAGGAGCATGGGTGCCCGAGTTTACCCAATGGCCAGGTTTACCCCAATACTACCCTATCTTGTACATACGAACGTACGCTACTGTAGATTTTGTAGCACGTACTGTACGTACGCTTTTGGCATGTAGGGTACTATGGGGTAAACCCGGCCATTCAGGGCTGCATATCTCAGCAGCCCATGGACCGATTGAAGCAAGTAGGATATCAATCGATTCCTTGATTGAACTCTCATCCTTCTAATGAGCTGTTTGGTTCATCATTTGCTGACATAGCAACTTCAAAGGCGCCCAGGTGGTCGCGTTTACCCAATGGCCAGGTTTACCCCATTTAGTACCGAATCATACCTTTGCAACGAATCAATTAAGAAACGTTTTCTGTAAGGATTGAGAGTAGCCTGTAGTGTACGCGGATGGGGGGTATTTTTGGAAATCGAGATAATATGCCTATCGGATTCCCCATCAAAAACTGCATATGTGGATGAATTTTGAAAAAAAAATTTGTTCAGGCATCATCGAGATATTGATGGGTAAAGGCTGGAAGGTCGCATTTTGCCGTTTTTCAACGTTTTTAGCCATAATTCAGCAACCAGAGTGTGTAGCGGGCTACAATTTGGCAAACACATACATCCCATAGGGACCCATGTCTGGACCAAATTTGAGCCCAATCCGCCACTTGTATGGCGAGATATAGCTTCAGAAAGCTCAAATTTACGTTTTTTGGACCTGTTGCAAATTCGGTTATATGAATACCACGGCGCGAATATATGCCCTGTACGGGGTAAAATTTTGACAGCAGATAGAGGAGACTTAGACCTACAAACTTTAGTACTACAGCAAAAATTCTCTATGTTTACAATTGGGACTACAGAGCTCTTGAAAGTTGAAAAATTCAGCAAAACTGTTCCCGCCTTTTTTATTATCCAAGATAAAAGAGCAATACCGCTGAAATTTTTTCCTGGTAAGTAACCTATCTTATGTAGAATTTGATGTAGATTTCAAAAATAAAATCGGTTTCC
>JASAMW010003503.1:0-12868 GCA_030247985.1 Epsilonema sp. ZAB3_2
TATGCCCTTCCGCCCCGAATATGATTGTTCGGAATTCGTTGATCGGGACCTTCATTCGAAGCTTTATTCGGGGGGTCGTATTATTCAGCATACCTCGAATAATCGGTACTTCCATTTTTCCCTGCTATCCCGGGGAATAAAATATTCGGGATATGTTGGAATAAACTAACAGTTTAAACGCAGGCCCTCACATATTCGAAGCGTTACTCCACCATACATTATGGGGGGCTCCGGGGTTCGAAGGGTTAAAGTTTATTGGATTACTCCCACATTATTCCATTAGACCGAAATTTTCTTCGAACTCCGAATAAAGTTCGCCCAGTTGGAATTATAATTAATATCAAATTAGTTTATTCGACCGCTTTTTACAATCGAGGCAACAAAAACGTTCGGGGAGTGTGGAGAAATTGTGTCCTCTCACTCCATTTGGTAATGAAGTCTGGATAAAACGTTGACACATTGGGCCAACCAGGCACAGTATATTCCAAAATGTACCTCTAACAAAAATCGCATGTTCACGAGTGAGAACTGATTTTAACGAAGAAAAAACAATTACTTTGCGTTTGCTTCCACACCGGAGCCTACTATAAAGGCAAAACTGCATGTTCTACACGGGATACGGGCTCAGTCCGGGTCGGCGGTCACTTCCCTGCGCCAACTTCGTTGCGGGCGGGGATCACTTTTGTTGTGAGACTTTGGTCTGCGGTCACGACGTCGCGTTTTTTTCAGTTGATGACATTTTCGCTGCGTTCATGGTCTGGCTCACTTCGTTGCGAGAACCTTCGTTGCGGGTATTTTTCGTTTTGGATTTTTTGGTCTCGCCGGTCTAGATTTGGGTTCATTTTGGAGCGAGTGCTTCCGTTGCCGTTCATTTTGTTGCAACCTTAGTTGCCACTATTCAAGGCCACCCCCAGTGGCTTTGGGGCCATCTATGGACCCCCATTTTAGGGTAAAAAAAGTGAAAAATTGAGGTAAAATTTAAATTGGTAAATTTTGAGGCCTTGAATCTTTAGCACTGAGTGCGAATTTTTGACTCGGTCTTTTTGTGTTGGACTAACTTGTGATGTTATCAGCAGAAAAACTAAATTAACGCCCTGTCAAAAATAGATTAACCCACCTACATTTCGCTTTTTTAATCAGTTTTGCAGCTACTTAGTCCACCAATGACTCATTTGAAAGCTTAGAAGCCCAAAGGGGCCAGGGAACGCCTTCGATTTTTGATCTGATCATCCCGATCATTACGCTCTAGAAATTGCGATGGTGAAACTCGACTATCATCACTCATTCGGGTGGGAGCTGCACCGAGTCTATCTGTAGTTAACGATGAAATTGGCGGACCAAATTTAAAAAGTATGGCGCGCACGTTAGACGTTAAAGCAACATAACACAGATCCCGCATTCGACAGTTGGAAGCGTGCCAAGCAAGTTTGAGTGACATTATAGTGCAACCAGTATCATCATACCCCATGCATTTTATATCTCAGGATCTAGCCACGTAACGCAAAGCCGTTAAAAATCGGTCGATAAGTTTCAGCCGCATTGAAAAATAAAAAACCGGATGCGTCTACGTACCCTCTGCATCGAGAAATCGCCGATTTCCTTTAAGTACTAAAAATGTAATAAAAATGTACACTTTTTCCGATTATTCCATATACATATTTGGAACAATGACGCAAAAACTTTTCATTAAGCCTATCCTATGTATGTAGTAGAATTTGATGTGGATTTCAAAAATAGTATCGTTGATCCAAAAAATAAACCCTTACCCAAAAATTGTCAAAAATCTACAAATTTTGCAAAATTATATACTAAGGATTATATAGGGTGTATCAGAATAAACTCACTGGATGTTTGTGCGTATAACTCCACAACGGAGAGTCATTTTTCACTGCAGTCTTTTGCAGTATGTAGCCAAGGCTTCAACGTTTATGCAGGCAAAATTTCAACTTTATTCTAGGCTCAAAACGGCTCAAGAAGGCTGACCTCAGAAATTGAGGATTTGCCCACTATTCTACCATAATAGAACATATTCTACCATCCCAAAGCTAATACGTTTTCAAAACATGTTCAATATCCTACGCAGGATGCGGCAGAACGAAAGCTGCTGCGGTGGTATGAAGAAAAATTGAAAACTCAGCTGTGGAGTGCTAACTTTGTCCTTAATCCCAGGTTTTTCACCCATAGTAAGAAAAAACGTAAAATTTAGCGTCAGAAAGTTTGAGCCTTCATAACTTCCTTAGTAGAGGGACTAGGCGGCTGGAATTTTGCCTGCACAAACGTTGAAGCCTTAGCTACAAAATACAAAAGAGCTTACTGAAATCGAATGCTCCGTTGAGGAATGGGAGGCACAAACACCCGGTGAGTTTATTCTGATACACCCTGTATATATCGAAAAAGTGTACTGTACATTTTTAGTACATTTTAGTACTTAAGGAACTCGTCGAGTTCTCGAGACAGAGGGCACATAGACGCATGCGGTTTTTAATTTCAATGCGGCTGAAACTTATCGACAGATTTTTAACTGCTTTGCGCTACGTTGGCTAGATCCTGAGATATAAAATGCATGGGGTATGATGATACTGGTTGCACTATAGTCCTATTCTTTCGCAAGCAAAAAACCCTACTTACAAGAGCGCTGGACCATCTATTAAAAATGCGATGTCAGGTAGGATTGAGTATTACTTTGACAGGGCGTTAATTTCAGTTTTTCTGCTGATGACGTGAGTTGGTAGTCCAACACAAAAAGACCGAGTCAAAAATTCGCACTCAGTGCTGAGATTCAAGGCCTCAAAATTTACCAAGATTTGACCTCAATTTTTCACTTTTTTTACCCTAAAATGGGGGTAGATAGATAGCCCCAAAGCCACTGGGGGTGGCCTTGAATAGTGGCGAGTAAGGTTGCAACAAAATGAACGGTAACGAAAGTACTCACTACCAAATGACCAAAAGTCTAGACCAGCAACGAAATACCCCCAAACGAAAATACCCGCAACGAAGGTTCTCGCAACGAAATGACCAGAGGATGGCCGCAGCGAAAATGTCCGCAATGAAAAAAACGCAACGTAGTGACCGCAACGAAAGTTCTCGCAACGAAGTGATCACCGCCGCAACGAAGTGACCGCAACGAAGTGACCGGCAACCAAGTGACCGTATCCCATGTAAACATGCAGTTTTGCCCTTATAGTAGGCTAAGTATTGAAGCAAACGCAAAGTAATTGTTTTTCTTCGTAAAAATCGTACTCACCATGAACATCGTTTATTTCAAGGTACATTTTGGAATATACTGTGCCTAATTATCCCAATGTGTCAACGTTTTATCCGGACTTCATTACCAAATGGAATAAAGAACACAATTTCTCCACACTCCCCGACGTTTATTCCGAGTAAGCAAAAGCTTCGAATAAACTAATACTAATTATTCCAACTGAGCAAACTTTATTCGGAGTTCGAAGAAAACTTCGGTCTAATGGAATATTGTGGGAGTAATCAATAAACTTTATTCGAACCAGACCGAATAATATATGGTGGAATAACGCTTCGAATAAGTCAACTCGTTTATACTGTAGTTTATTCCAACTGTCCGAATATTATCCCAGATAGCGGGATAAATGAAGTACAATTATTCGAGGTATCCGGAATAATACGACCCCGAATAAAGCTTCGAATAAAGGTCCGAATAAACGATCCCGAATACATATTCGGGGCGGAAGGGCATAAGCAGTGTTCGCCAAATTTTGCACGTATCTAAGTTGAAGCCTTGGCTACATAATGGAACAAACCGCATTGAAATCTCAGCTTTAACTCGAGGGTTATAAGCGCGGAAACCCCCGGAGTTTATTATGGGACACTCTGTATTCGAGGGGGGTTATAAACGCGGCATTACAGTAAGGCAAGTCCAACCGCTGCCAACTTTCTCTTAAAGGATATAACACCGGGCCCGTACATAAAATCATTGTCCGTCTGGATGCATGTACACTGGGTCTTAAAACCTACTTTATATATTCGACATCCCCTTTGTACTCCGGGTCCAGTGTAATCAGCTCTGGCTTTTCGTGCGTTGCCATCAGTGCGAACGGTCTGCCAAAGTCAGCCGGATTCGTGTAAACCAACTGGATTTCCTGCTTGCTCATTGGATTGTCGTACAAAATCCGCGTTTCATTCGTCACTGTGTCTACTTCTATCAACGCAGGTCGGCTTCGGTTCCCGCTGGACTCATACCAGAACATGTAGCGGCCAGTGGTGTCGTACGGAAAGCTGCTGATTGGCGACGTTTTGTAATCGTGTCGCACGCTAACCTCGCGGAAAAGATTCCAATCGATAAAATCTGCATTTCCATCAGCAGCGGCATCGGCGGTGTAGAACAGGGTGTCCCCTTGAAAGTTGCGCTTCGCAGCCATGCGTGGTTTCAATTGGTAATCGAAGTAAAAGCTGGTAAAATTCCCAGTGTTCACGAAGAGGAATTTGGGTGGCTTCTCGGGATCGGTCAGGTTGACTTCCATCGGGTCGAAGTTCAGGCGATCTCGCCCATTTTGAGCGATGATCATCTTGTTAGGCTGCAGGGCAGAAACTGACAACATTCTGGAAGAAAACATTACCGTATCTTATCTAACAATTGACATTGGGATGCTATTTGTTACATTTTTGACCCGTATTATTTCTCAATTGTTTATTTATTTATTTTTATTCAGACCTATAGGCCATTTATTTGTTTAATAATTTTTTGTCTATTTATTTATTTTTAATATTTAATACTTATTCATTCATCTATATTTTTGACCTATTTATTTTTGAGCAAATAGCATCTCAGTTAGAAAATGTTTTAGCTACCGTAAGCTGGACATTGGATCTACCGTATACCAGGGCAAGAGCCTGTGTGGTAATGTTTGTTTTTAGACCAATTTATTTATTTATTTATTTATTTATTTATTTATTTATTTATTTATTTATTTATTTATTTATTTTTACATACAGGTCAATATGTGTACATTTACTTATTTATCTACCGTATATTTTGTTGATGCCTATTTCAGTATAATTTTCTTTACTTTGTGTAAACATCCCATTCGGCAGGCACCGTCTTCGTTTCCAATGTGTGAATATCCAGGAAGTACAGCCGCGCAATATCATTGCCAGCTGTATCCGCCAGATAAAACAGCGTTCTATTGTCAAACAGCCAGCCGTACATGAGAATATTGCCCGGCAAATTCCTGGTGATCTGCTTGGGTTGACCAGGTCCCATGACTGGATCAATCAGCGATAGTTTGTTGAGAAAAATTTGCTGCGAACCTGCAAAAGACTCGATGGTGAATCTGAGAGAAGCCGCAGCAATCAGTTACGGATAATTGTCACACGTGATGCCCCTCATGAGGCTGATCTTTTCACGGGGGCAAAGGTCGATTGTATAGGATGCTCTCCTCTCCACTCTCGGCGTCTCGTCCCATCTCGATGCTCAGGCACAAGCTGTGTTCCATTAAACCTGGTCCCGAAGCGAACGTTACGACGACGCAACGCGCGCGTCGTCGTCTTCTTTTTTACTGCGTACGTGTTTGTTCGCTGCGGGATTAGGTTTAATGGAACACAACTTGTGCCTGAGCATCATGATGGGTCAAACGTGGGTTACGTTCCCAGGCGAATTGAGCCTCCAGCTGCCACAGCCGCGCGTATTCGTTATGTAATAAATTTGCACAAAAATTTTTCTGAATATCGCCGCGCGGACGCATAATTTTTTGGGCAATCGTAATGCAAATTTAATGCGTCGCGACAGAGTTTCGGCAAAAGGCAAAAATTTTACGGTTTACATCGACCAATCAACAGGCACAGAAGTTTTGTCGTTTTTTGCTCTTACGCGCTCACGCGTAAGAGCTCTCTATACTTGAGTTTTTCGCGCGTGTTGTAGGGCTTTCGCGATTTCAGTTTTTCGGATTTTCACGGTTATATATGCGTTGTAGCATATATTTAATGTTTTTGCATTTTTCTAAGTATGTAGTGGGGGATACGCAAACCTTCGTCTGTTTCTACGTATAAAGTAAAGATGCGCAAAGTTTCGTCTTTGTCCTATGTATGCAGATAGGATACGCAAAGTTTCGTCAATGGTTATTCAGTATTGGGTTGTGTTGAGAGCATAGACGAAATAAAAATTCCGACGAAGGTAGGATTTGAACTCATAGACGAAGTATCAGAAGTCAGAAGAGTTACCCACTGGGCTATCACGACGATCACTGCTATTCATGAAAGAACCCAATAAGTAGGTGGTGTGCGGCTGTATAAATTTGCATACTGGAGGAGTTTTGGTTGTTGGGTCGTGTTTGAGCGTGTTTATGCTCTGCTGTGATTGGTTGATAGGGTGGGCAGGGAGGGGAGGCTGCGTGGCTGCGTGAGTGTGCGTGCGCATTAGTTGTCGAGAAAGAGAGGGGCCTCATTGTTGCATTTTGGGTGATCTGAAGTGCGGTTTGGTGCGGCTTTCTGCTCTGAGCTCTGTGGAAATTATTTCGCAATCTTTCTTCTTTTGTTCAGTGAAGATAAGCGGTGTTGAAAGTGGACTGATTTAGTATTGTTGTGGTAAACTAGAAGAACCTGAAGACAGTGGAAAAGTTTTTCCAAAGTGAAACTGTACCTCATCAGAACTGTACTTCATCAGAACCTGTACCTCGTCGGAACCTTTTCTCATCTATCTTGACTTTTGAAAGTGAACTGAACAGAATGACAAACAAAACTCATGTGGAAACTCACTAGAGAGTATGGGAAATGAAAATGTGATGGGAGTAGTAGATGAAAAGATAGTTTTAAAATAATATGAAGATAAGATAATACTAAGAAGTTTAAACTAGGCAGATGTGGCAAAAATTTCCCATAGTGTAGGCGTGGATCGATTTTTCTAATTTTCTGGCGAACTTATGCAGTTTTACATGCTCGATGCGATTTTGCCTCCTCAAGAGAAACCCACTTGTACAGCTGATTTTGCAACATTTCTGTGCAATTTATTGCGAGACGCCCTTTGCGAGTGGGTTTTATCTGTGAGGAGGCAAAATCGCTTTGAAACATGGGGGTGGAATCGATTCATCTAAAAAACTGCATAAGTTGACTGAAGAAATTTTTAAAAATCGCGTAACCCCTTTCAGTATGGGCAAACCTTTGCCACATCTGCCCTTTATGAAGATATGATTATACTAAGAAGATAATAGTAATGAAGATAGGTAATACTATGAAGATAATAACAATGAAGATAGATAATAATATGAAGATAGAAATGTGAAGATAAGATAAACAATACTATGCAGATAATAATATGAAAATAAGATAATAGGCCTGTACTACTGTATGAAGATAATATTGTTGAGAGCACAGCGGGTCTTTAGGTTTTTGATTGTTTTTTAGCTTCTTGATCTGTTTTGCTGCTTAGCTTTTCCCTCTCTCCTTTTGGTTTTTGGTCATTTTTTATGAAAAAACGATTCACCCTTCTGTCAATAGGTAGTGCTTTTTGCTCTACATAGCTGTCAAGCTTTTTCCTCTCCTTTAACACATACCCTGAGGAGAGCCTTCATTGTTGGCAACAACTCGTACTTTTGTTGTTCGTTTGTTGTCAGTTTTGTTGTCCGATTTTGTATGGTTGTTCAAAAATGGACAACAAACCGACAGCAAACGATCAACAAGTTTGTTGTCTGATTTTGTACTGATTGACAACAACCATACAAAATCGGACAACAAAACCAACAACAAACAAACAACAAAAGTTCGAGTTGTTGCCAACAATGAGGGCTCCTCGTGGTATGTGTTAAGCTTTTGCTCATTTTTTAAAAAATTTTACTTTTCTGACCATAAATACTGCTCCTTCCTCTTAATGCTGAAAAAGCTCTGCTGTAACTCTTCGCTTTTTGCTCTTTAGCTTTTTCATCTTCTTTTCTTGGACAACATCGAAGTAACTGGTCACAGAACCCTATTTTCTCATCACGACTTTCAAAGTTTATAATATGAAGATATGATAATACTAAGAAGATAATAAAATGAAGATAGATAATACTACCAGTGGAGAAGTGCTCCTAAGGAGCACGAAGGAAGTGAGCGAGAGGCTCACTAGCCTGCAGATGCTTATGGGGTTGACGGCGCAGAAACCAGAAGGTTCCAACCACCTATCGCTGCCGAAACTTGCTACCCCTCCGAGTTGACAGCCTCTCGCACAATCTGCTGCTGTCCGACTGGTGCAGGCATACTTTTGCCCATTCCCAATCATGGCAAACAAAACTCTTCAATGACCTTTGTTGCCTCTCGCCTGCTTCTGTATGCCTGATCCATGCAGCGTTATGAATAAGTATGTGCATGTATTGTGCGTATGTTTATTCTTCCTCGCATGTGCATTCGCATGTCATACGTACGTACCCATTCAATAATGGCTTCCAATATTACCAGCCGTTTCACACGTTTCTTGCCAAATAGAAGGTGAGAGGTCCACCAGGGTTCGATCTTCTCGATTCAAAATATCGGCTTTGGAATCATTAAGTTTCAGCTGAAGTTGTCACTTGCTGTTGTTCAGGATAAACAGGAAAAGCTATAAGACACGAAATTTTTGCTGGTATGTATGTATGTTCTACTTTTGAGGAAACCACATTTTTTTGTCTTTGAACTAATGCTCAACGTTTTTTGTTGCACCATATTATGTACCAGCATGTACATGTTTACATACATATGATTACCTAGTTAAGATGACCAAATATGGTTTGGATCCAGCGTTTTGCATGTGATCAGGCATACAGAAGCAGGCGAGAGGCAACAAAGGTCATTGAAGAGTTTTGTTTGCCATGATTGGGAATGGGCAAAAGTATGCCTGCACCAGTCGGACAGCAGCAGATTGTGCGAGAGGCTGTCAACTCGGAGGGGTAGCAAGTTTCGGCAGCGATAGGTGGTTGGAACCTTCTGGTTTCTGCGCCGTCAACCCCATAAGCATCTGCAGGCTAGTGAGCCTCTCGCTCACTTCCTTCGTGCTCCTTAGGAGCACTTCTCCACTGGTTCCTGCCACGTCTACTTGAAATGTGAGAAGCATGTAGGATACAAGCAAGTCAAAATTGTTCCCAATCGATAGTGATACATCTTGTTTTAACACATGCATACAAATCTTTTAAAAAAACTGAGCTCGAGTTGACGAGATGTGCTAGCGGAACCTCGAGATACAATATGCGTACATTAGGGGATATACCTACTGGGACATTTTTATGTTTTGAGAGGAATTGAGCCTTATGTGAATGTGCATAACAAATGCATACAAATCTTTGAAAAACCGAGCTCGAGTTGACGAGATGTGCTAGTGGAACCACGAGATACATCATACATTACACGGAACATTTTTTTATGTTTTTTAGAGGAGATTGAGTATGTGAATGGGCATAACACATGCAATGCAATTCTTTTAAAAAACTGAGCACGAGTTGACAAGATGCACTAGTGGAACTTCGAGATACATCATAATTACACATGACATTTCTTTGTTTTAGGGTGGAATTGAGCCTATGTGAATTTGACTAGACTATGTGAATCAGGTATGAGCAAGGAGGTGGTTAGTAAGAAATGCACGAAATAGGTAGACCTTGTCAAGATGAATTGAATGGTATACACGTGACTACATTTAGCCAATTTTTGTTTTATTTTGTGCCTATGTGAATACATTTGAACATGTGAATCAGGCATATTGGATACAAGCATGTAGAAATTATTCCCAACTGATAGATCTTGCAAAGACGAATCGAATGGTATGTCACATGCCTACAAATCGCCAAACTGAAGAAAATAACACCTTTTTTGGCGACTTTTGCCTATGTGATGGCATTTTTTACTATGTGAATCAGGCATGAGCATGTCGCAGTGGCCAGCAATCGATAGATCTTTTGAAGACGAATCGAATGGTATGCTATATATGGCCTCAACAACGCAGCGGTTACTCTTTCAGCTGTCTGTCACCTGCCCTATTTATGGAGTAAAACATACATAAAAACAGCCAACTTTGACAGCTCATAACTCGAGAACGAAAGCGAATTTTAAAAATCTAAAAAAAGTCTCATCGAGAGTAGAGTGAGGGCTTTCTTTTGGTATACCTACCACTCATATCCGAAAAAAATCCACGGAGGAGTATGCGTGGTAACTTTGCGTCTATTTTTACCACAAAATCGCAATTTTAAGGGTGTCAGAGGCCTTAAACGAAAAAAGTGCTCGGACGACTTTGCCAAGATCTTTACATTTCCCATCTTTTAAAAAAAAACCGAGCTCGATCCCTCGACTCGTTGAAAAGTTATGGAGGTCACAAGTTTTCAGTATATAAGAGCGTGACATCATTCAAAAATAGGTTTTTCGTCGTAGCGCCCTAACCAGTACGCCGATCGAGCTGAAATTTTGCCGACAGATATGTACCCATAGGGGGCATCTTCAGGCAAAATTTCAGCTCAATCCGCCTCTTGGTTCGGGAGTTATGAGCAAATGTGTGTTTTTATTTCCGTCACTCCTATTTACACATGACTAAGTAAGGTGGGACGCGGCGGAGCTTCGTTCGTGAGCCTCTCGAGGTTCCGCTATCGCGTCTACCTTGATATGAAGATAATTATAATGAAGATAAATAATACTATGAAGATAGTAATATGAAGAAGAGATAATACTATGAAGATAAAAATAATATGAAGATAAGATAATAGGTACTATGCAGATAATTATATGAAAATAAGATAATAGGCCTACTATGAAGATAATATTGTTGAGAGCACAGCAGGTCTTAAGGTTTTTTATTGTTTTTTAGCTTCTTGATCTGTTTTCCTGCTTAGCTTTTCCTCTCCTTTAGCTTTTTTGATCATTTTTTATGAAAAAACGATTCACCCTTCTGACAATAGGTACTGCTTTTTGCTCTAGCTGTCAAGCTTTTTCCTCTCCTAAACTTTTTTGCTCATTTTTTTAAAAAATTCTTTCTTACCCTTCTGTTCTGACCATAAATACTGCTCCTTCCTCTTAAAGGGGTGCCGCACCTTTGAACAAAGCTACTGCTACTACAAACAGCCTATTGTAAGAGCACATCTTTTTTTCCACCGGAAAAAAATTAGCAAATCTTATGTACCATATCTAACAACAAGATCATCACAGCTCCTGTCACACATCATCAACAAAGCAGCACACTCCTCTTATAAAGTATGATCCTTTTTCTAAACCAGCTTGTTGTCTAAGATAACGACTACGTACGTGGTTTGTTTTTGTAGTTGTTGTCAATGCAAATTTTTCCATTACCGTTTAGCGGTGCAAGCCAGGTCAGGTATTGTCCGTCCGGACTGAGTTGGACCATGAAATAATCTGGTGTACTAAAGAGAATTTTTCTGGGAATGATCGGATTTTGAAATCGCTCCTCTGGTTTCGTCTTGATCAACGGAAGGGAGGGCAAGGGTTCCGAGTGTTGTCTCCATTGGGGAGGCGGCTCTAGCTTGGTGACTGTCGATGAAGCGACTGAGTGGTGAACTGTTCTCGTAAAACAGGCAAGAAGTGGTTGAATGTCGCTCAGAATGATTACCACCGCAAGAAGATTACGAATGTAAAGAGGATATGTCATGATTACGTACATACTATTATTAGTTCGGCTATTTCTTGACAGATACAGCCGTCATGGCGTCATATCAGTTATTTTCCTTGCACCAACAGCAACAAGGTGCGCTATTGACATCTTATCACGGTTTAGGCTATCGCGAGATGACATCCATTAGAAAAGTCATATCATTCATCATCTTTGCCTACAAATACGCAAAAGATACACAATTTGAAGGAGGAGCCGCGCAATTTTCCTTTCGGCCCCACAGCTTCCTTCCTGATGCTGTCACCACTGTTCTGCCATTCTACATACTGCGAGTTTTGTATTCATTTGCTCTGATGTATCCGTCATTTTGAACTTGTTCAACTTGTCAACTGAATGACTTCCGAGCACAAAGGAGCCTCTTCTTGCATGAATTGCACTGTACTCTGAAACTGCTGCGACTGTGTTTTAAAAGGTGTTGTTTTCTTTCAACCTAGGGGCCAGTTTTTGCTGACGAGTGAGTGCGTGCATTATTGTACATAGTACAGTACATAACTACTGTAAGAGGTAATACTGTATTTATCAGGGCCTGCTGTTATGTGTTCACATGACGCGGACTCAGGACTGGGTGGGTTGAGCCATAATATTTTTTCTAGATTGATAGAACACAACCGAACTGAAAATTCGCTGTCTGAAACGCGCGCCAACTTGAACGAACAAAGAAGCGAACATCCTGATCAGGAAAACATGAAAATGGCTGGGCTGGGCAAACAACATTATTCTATAATCAAAAGTTTTTTCCGCAATGTGTATCAGAAAAGCTACTGTACAGTACCTACTACCTACAGTACAGAGAATAAGCAAAAGCAATAGTCTAAGAAGCAAACAATGGAGTCATGCAGGGTAGCGTGGGCAAAACCGCCCATGGGGCAAATCCGCACACCTATGGCGCTTCTACCCCATTCAAAACATGGCCATCGAAAAAGTATCTCGGGACACTTCTGCCTCTGTTTCTTCGGTAATATCCCATTATGCCGGATGATTTGTCGCGTTCTGCCGGGCCTGTCTCTTTATGCCGGAAATTCTGCCTCGTTATGCCGGACGCCAAAAAGTGTTGCGTTCTGCCGGATGTTGTCGCGATATGCCGGACCAGTCGTCTCGTTATGCCGGATCGAACCATTAAGCTTGTTGTCGCGATACGCCGGACCAGGCGTCTCTTTAGGCCGGAAAAAATCTCGTTATGCCAAAGACAAAGACCTAGTTAGTTACCATGAATACAATAGCATCGATCGATGAACATACAGTACAGTACAGTATGTATGTAGGCCTATTAGTGTGTACTAG
>JASAMW010003505.1:0-31457 GCA_030247985.1 Epsilonema sp. ZAB3_2
TTTTTCCACTTCCCCCTCCTGTTTTGGGAATCACTTCCTTCTATGTTCATGTTCGAAGATAAAAAATTTATCTTCACTTTCTCCCCTCACTTTTCCATTTTTTTACGTTATTTACTTTGCTGTACTTTTGTGCTGCTGTACATTTTGTGCTCTTCACCCGTGCTCTTTTTTGACGTGAACAGTGCATTGCTTGTATTGCGTTGCTGTGTATTGCTTTTATTGTTGTGCGTCGCTGTGAATAGTGCATTGCTTGTATTGAGAATTGTGTGCAGTGTAGGTAAGTTGTGTATTGCTCTGCTCTGCTTTGCCATTGAATGTTGTAGACGCCTTTTTTACCAATCCTTTATTGAACTAAAAAAATCCTCAGACTCATTTACTGAACATTTACTGAACTTACAAAGTACAGGTTGGTGCAGTTGCAAGTAGTTGTAGTTGCAAGAACTTGTGCGAGTAACTCATGGTGAAATTCACAGGATACAACACCACATTCACAGGGTTAACACCACTTGGTGAAACACACCATGGCAACAAATTACTGCAACTGAAGAAACGTACCTGCCAACAGTGTAACAAAAACAGGATGAACAAAAGGTTGGGCGAAAAATGTACAACTAAAAGGAAATAACGTCAAGGCAATAAAATGGGCTTGTGACTGTGTGATCAAACAACATTTCTTCGTAGCTATTCATGTACTAAAAAATTTTTCCCCTGCAACCACCCCCCCCCCCCGCGCGAATTGCGCCAGAATTGCGCCAAAGCGCTAGATCAAAATTTCTGCGCCAGACAGGGGTTAAATTGCGCCAGGGTTGGCGCAATTGCGCCAGACCTGGCAACACTGTTTGCGCTTCACACACATGTGCGCGCTTTCGCACTTTAAGGGTTAATAAATATTGTAGGGGTAAATCCGGCCAGTCAAGCTCATTTGAACTGGCTGTGTTGTGTGTTAGCAACTGATGAATCAAATATAGCTCATTTGAAAGAGGAGAGTTCGTAACCAAAGGACCGATTGAATGGCTCAATCGATCCGTTGGTTAACTGACCTGCACTTTAAACGTATGTAGGTGGCCGGATTTTTCCATGGCCGGATTTATCCCATAGAACCCTACATGCTACATGACACAGTGCATATCGCTCATCCAAGCTTCAAATCAAGCGCCATTGGTTCGCTCAAAGCAGAAGCCGCGACTTCATCTCGCTTCTTTCAGGCCTCTCTTTTTCTTGCCTCAAAGCAATTAGAAAGATCCTAAACTTCACTAGCATGTTTTAGTATACCTAATGTAATAGTTCAGGTACCGTATTTTTGGGTGTATACCCCTAGGCAATAAAAGTGAGGGGAGAAAGTGAAGATAAATTTTTTATCTTCGAACATGAACATAGAAGGAAGTGATTCCCAAAACAGGAGGGGGAAGTGGAAAAAAAACGCAGCAAAAAGTTTGAAGTTTTCCAAAATAACTTCGAAATAGGGAGAAAGTGGAATTCGAAGACATTATTGAATTAGAGGGGAAAATTTTTCTAAAGTTTCAGAGGGGAAAAAAAACGGTGAGGGATTTCCGAAAAAATTGGAGGGGACGAAAATTAGTTTGGGTGCGCGAAAATTCAGAAGATAACTCATGCGTATTTGCGCTCAGTGTTGCCAGGGGTCCAGGGTGCAATTGCGCTAAGCGTCCAGGACATTGCGCCAGACCATGGCAGCCAAAGTGACGACCGGGGGGGTGTCCAGCAGGGACATGATGTGGTGGTGCCTGCATTATCAGACAAAACCATCAATGTACCTTCTATAGCTCCTTGCTTCTATTTTGTATCTGCAGAGTTTGGTTGGTTTTTTGGCCCCACTGTTTCATGGCGCGTTCACCAGACGTCCGTACGGACGTACGTCCGACGTATCTATATACATGAATCGTGTACTCCTAAAAACACGTCGGACGATCTAGGAGTACATGGTTCATGTATGTAAATACGTCGGACGTACGTCCGTACGGACGTCTGGTGAACGCGCCATCATCCAAAAAAAATTGATGCGATGCAACATGCAGGTGGTGTTGCCACACACAGCATGAATTATTGGCATTGGGCATGTCAGCGAGGTTTTTTTAGGTTGCAACAGACATGTGCGCATCTCTGAAACCTAAAAATCGGTCTGGCAAGCCCAATGCCACAGAGAAATGGCTCCCTCTTCTTCCAAGAAAATGGACTGTGACTGTGTGATCAAACAACATTTCTTCTGTAGCTATTCATGTACTAAAAAATTTTTCCCCTGCAACCACCCCCCCCCCCCCCCCTGAATTGCGCCAGAATTGCGCCAAAAGCGCTAGATCAAAATTTCTGCGCCAGACAGGGGTTAAATTGCGCCAGGGTTGGCGCAATTGCGCCAGACCTGGCAACACTGTTTGCGCTTCACACACATGTGTGTGCTTTCGCACTTTAAGGGTTAATAAATATTGTAGGGGTAAATCCGGCCAGTCAAGCTCATTTGAACTGGCTGTGTTAGCAACCGATGAATCAAATATAGCTCATTTGAAAGAGGAGAGTTCAAGAATCGATTCATAGTCCATGTCTCCTTCACAGGTCGTAACCAAAGGACCGATTGAATGGCTCAATCGGTCCGTTGGTTAACTGACCTGCACTTTAAACGTATGTAGGTGGCCGGATTTTCCCATGGCCGGATTTATCCTATAGAACCCTACATGCTACATGACACAGTGCATATCGCACATCCAAGCTTCAAATCAAGCGCCATTGGTTCGCTCAAAGCAGAAGCCGCGACTTCATCTCGCTTCTTTCAGGCCTCGCTTTTTCTTGCCTCAAAGCAATTAATAAAGTACCAAACTTCACGAAGCATGTTTTAGTATACTGTATGTACAGCTTCAGGTACCGTATTTTTGGGTGTATACCCCTGAGGCAATACAAAATTGAGAGGTGTGATGGGGGTAATAAACTGGGGACTGGTAACAAAATTTTTGTTTGTGAGAGGTGTGTAGAGGCATGTTTTTGAGGTCAAAAGTACATGTTTTAGGGCAATCGTGGTTAAAACAGGGTTATTCTAGTAAAAGACATGATCAGCTAAGCTTATAGGCATAGTAGCATGGTGTAGGAGTAGTTATAGCTAGCTTATGACCAGCTTTACATAGGTTAATAGGTACGTACACTACAGTACGTACATGGGGGTTACACCGGGGCAGATATACATAGGAGAAAATGTTTAGCCAATGGAGGGGTTATACATAGGGGGATATACTTAGGGATATACACCCAAAAATACGGTAGTTGTGTTCCAAGTCTCACTAGTGGGCTACACACGTGGTGAGTAAACTCACGGTGAAATCGACGGTGAGTTTAACTTCGAGTTTCATTTTCTGTGTAGAGCATTCTCACTTGCTCCCAAGCGCAAAATTTTTCTCACTTGTTCACACGACGGTGAGTTTGAAACTCACGGTGAATTCACTGGCCTCCCTATGCTTCATCGCATACGTACGGGGAATTCCCCGTGAGTTTACTCGCTCCGTGTGTAGCGCACTACTGTCTAGGAAAGCTTCGATTCCCTCCAGAACTTACCATAGCGTAGTGGTCTGCCAGGAATGCACCGTGCCGGTGGCATAAAGCAACCCATACGACGACCCCAACCGGAACCCGGGTTGGGCGCAGCTCTGCGCTCTCTGTTCATCTCTTTAGAACCACGATAAACGTAAACATGACTAGCGGAAGCCGGAATTAATAGAACTCCGACAATCAGCACGACCAAGAAGGGAATTGCAGTACTTTTCATGGTATGGAAAGGCTCGGTTGGATACGGATGGAAGTGAAAGGAGAGTTGAGACAAAAAAGTTTGTCAGGAGACCTCGTAAGTCGCTGTGCTGTTTCATGGGGTGTGATGGACGGGGGAGGCCTTGGCTATGTAGTCACAGGCAGGCTGTGCAAAGTGGATATCGCGATTCTCAGTCTCACCCATGTGCATGCGCGTGTAGGTGGAAGCAAGAGAACGCCAGTCAGGAAGTAATGGTCGCCAGATTTGGAAACAAAGACTGGTGCGCTTCAGACGTGCTCCGAGTTTGCTCCGAGCCAGTTCGCCCCGAGTTTGGGAGGACTTCGTTATCGAAATGAACGTATTCGAATATTAGAAACTCTCAGTTGTTCACACGCACGTTTGGAAAAACGGAGCGAGTTCGGTGCGAACTCGGAGATTTTTACATGTTGAAGCATAGTCAGGGCTCCGAATTCTGAGTTCACGTCTGAAGCGCACCACTGACCGGCTGTATGTATGTACCGTATGTACTGACTGTATCGTGACTGTTCAATGTGCTTCACGGGGGAATGGTGGTATCTAATCTACTACATACATGCAAAAGAAAGGCTTTATTCATATACGTAACGATAAAATACAATCAATAGTCAATGAACTTTTACTATACCAGCAACCCAGCTAGGGCTAGGGTCAATCCATTCATGCGATGAGCTTTACATAGAAGGAACTCCTAATAGTACACTACACACATATAAAGTAGATTTCCAAATGCGTCCTGCATCCCATATCCCATGCATATGCGTACATTTCATACCAAATATAGGCTACATAGCCTTTTTTTTTGCACTACACACACATTCTTCTCAATCACAGCTAGCATACACCACATACAACCCACCCACACCCCTTCCTCCCCCCCGAAAAAAAGGCTAGAAGTTTCGGTGGTCCAAATCAGCAGTGTGATCCAGAGATAACTAGCTCAGCGGAAGCGGCAGTTTCATTTCTTCGCTCCCCACGCACTTTTTAATATTACTTCTGCGCTCGCGCCACAGCAACCAAGACCAGAAATTAGTTTGTGTTGCACATTTTGAATCTTCCACATTTTTGGTGTTATACAAACTATCCTCTTCCTTCGATCTAATACGCCCTTCAGGATGAGCCGATTTTGCCTATGTGATGCAGAGACCAGCTATAGTGTAGAAACGGGTTTCGCCATTTTTGGAATTTCCGCTTTCCTAACTGGTTGTTTGTTACCTGCATCAGGCAGGAAAATCGACCGCGTACTCCTTTACCATGCAAACCCCCCCCCCCCCCCCCCCCCATACCCCCAACACATAAAAAATGCTCAATGCATAACCCCCCCCCCCCCTTTGCAACCCTATGACTCAGCCTGAACCAATAGCTGGTCCCACTCCACACAACAACGGGGTTTCTAGAATCACCGTGTTTTTGACCTCAATTATGCCCTAAAACACGTGCTTTTGACCTAAAAAATATGCCTCTGCGCACCTTTCAAAAACATAAAAATGCCCCATGCATAACCCCCCAATGCATAACCCCCCTATCACACCCCCATATGACCTCTCATTTTTTCATACCCCCATGGGTATACAAAATACACTAAAAACAAAAAGGATGAAATTTTTCATAGGCAGGAACGACGATTCTTCCAGAGTTTAAAAAAATTCGAAACTTGCCTCCCCATAAAAAAATTTTCCGCCAGATCTCTCCTTTAACGCTTTCATCCTGGAGCCTGAATGTTGTGCTGGTGGCTTCCAGCCACCCAGTGGATGCCATACTTTCGCATAGTTGCCTTCCGACCGGAGTTTTTGCGAATAGGAACGCCTCTAAGAACGGAGGCATCGTTGCAGGAACAGGCACAGTGTTGAACATCTCCCAGGGGCAATGATGCAGTGTAATATTTCCATAGGCCCCCGTCAGTTGAGCAAAGAAGAGGTAATGCGGGTTTTTCGCAATCTGGCATGTGACGGGGCGAATTGGTTTAACAGGAGGATACCTCTGAAGACCGCTCCAGAATTTGTCCAAGTCCTTCCTAGTCCATGTGTCGTTAATAATTCTGTACGCGGTGGCAGTTTGCAGAGTGTGTAGGTCCTCTACTAAGGAGAAGGAACCGTCGTGAATTGCGTCCAATGTGTCATTCAAATTGCGAATGGCATACCGGCAGAGTGGTGCCGAAACGATGCCCTTTAAAGGGGGATCTGGCGGGAATTTAGTATGGGAAAGGGCAAATTTCACATTTTTGACTTTTGAGGGGCCTATCCGATGTAGAATTGCATCCTCTTTCGATGTAATCCCAATTCTGGCATCAATTTTGCCTCTGGGAAGCGGCGCCCCAGTAGGAAGGGGGATTTGGGGTGTTCTCACTAGCGCGAATCGCAGTTGCGCATCACCCAGAAGCGCGAAATCAAAAGCGCGAATTGTCAGTAGCGCGTCACCAAATGTCCGCGTTTTCCAGAAGAGCGCTCTCTCATTAGCGCGCCACATACTTTGCGCGCCGAAAAATGTCCGCGAATATCCATTAGCGCGAAGTCCCAGTTGCGCATGTCTCATTAGCGCGAAACGTGATTTCCTTCCTAAATTAGAGGGGGGCTCATTTGCTTTATGACCATTACTCTTTTCCAAGGGGCAAACTGGACAAGTTAGCGACACAATGCAAATTCGTAAAAACAGTAGCTCACAGCAAGTCACTCCACATCACACATTACCACATGTTCAGTATTGTACAGAGTGTTTCATGATAAACCGAACTCCTTTCTGTGGATGTAACTCTGGAATCAGATGTTGGATTTGATGCGGTTTTGCATTTTTTTAGTACCCAAGGCTTCAGCTTAGATGTGAATAAAATTTCAATTATTTGGTCCAGTCCACATACTCTACATACTTCAAAAATTGTGTAAAAGCCATGGCTACTAAATACAAAAAACCACATGAAAATCCAACAGGTTCCAGGGTTACATGCACGGAAAGGTGTTCGGTTTATTATAGACACCCTGTACAATACAATCTGTTACATAGTAGCAGGAGTGGCTACATCTTACCAATTTTTATCACGCTACAGACAGCAGCAATGGCAGCAAGAAATACCCAGTAATCCAACTGTTTCTCGCTCAAAATAAAAGTTATTCGTTAGGAAAAAATCGCGCTTTTGGCGTGTCGCTAAAGCATACAATCGCGCTTTTGGGAGGTCGCGAAAACATAAAATCGCTATTTTGAGGTGTCGCGCACATGAGAGTTGCGCTAACTTCCAGACGCGCACATGCAAATCGCGCTAGTGAGATGACGCGCTCACCTCATGACGCTATTTTGGGTTTCGCGCTTCTGAGAGGCGCGCATCTGGATTCGCGCTAGTGAGGGTAGACCGGGGATTTCGCAACACTTTGGCCTCTTTCGAGCTTTCTAACTGGGGCACTGCTTCACAAAGGCAAAATCGACTCCAGAACATTGGGTTAGATCGAAAGAGGATGCAATTTTACATAGGAAGGTGCTTTCGAAAGTTAGAAATTCGAAATTTGCCTCCCAACACAAATTTCCCGCCAGATCCCCCTTTAAATTGCTAGAGTATATCAGGCAGAAAAAATACAGCAGCTGCGGCATTAGCAAAGCCGCTTTGTGCTTACGCACCGATTTTGGCAGCGAGCTCATCAGGATACCAACGCAGACGAGCAGCGCCAGCAACAGAATCCAGCAGAGCGTACTCATCGGCTTTAACAGCAGCCACGGTCCTTGCACCAAACTGATTTTAGCTTCAGAAGACGTTACGACGAACGCTTCTATCCACGCAACGGGGAACGAGTACTGAACGAGCGATGACAGCTTCTGATTGATTTGATCTGACCAATCGATAAAATCTATTGATTTTTCTACTAGGGCAGACGTGGCATCTTTCTGCGCTTGAAATACGGAAAAGCTGACTTGAAAGTCGCAGTCCAAGTGTGCTGCAAGCATGGAAAGAAAGGCCACAGGTCCTGGGGATTGCTGAAGACTTGGATTGCAAGTCAAAAGCGCGTTGATTGAAATGGTAGCGTTGCTGCTACCACCTTTTATGTCGCCGAACGCACAGTAGTACCTGTTGTAGTACAGTAACCCGACTTTCAATGTTTGACTGCAGAGCTCTTCGTAAGATAGGAACATCATAACAGGGACACGCAGACGCTTTTCAACTCGAAACAATACATAGTGATCCCGTTCCCGTTATGTGCACAATGTACCACAGTAGGGATGCGACGGAACTTTGCCTCGGAACCGGGTCCGGTAAACAGCCGGTATTTTTTAAAAAAGGATCCGTATCCGAAAAAATTCTGCTCTAATTCCAGACGGTATGTAACGTAGATTACGTACGTACGTACATGGCTGTCATTTGGGCGAATTTTTGGAGCACCACGTACCATGGTGTTTGGAGCTGTCTTAAATTCTGATTTTGTGGATTCGTCGCATCCCTAGTATGTTGTTCACACTATACGTACACCAACTACACAGAAAACATGGAGACTGTAAAGCAGCGTGGGAGCCTGATCAACTAGCTATGTACACATCCACCACAAAGCAATCGCTCTACTCTAGTGTTCCTTGATATGCCTTGGTGGTTTTTCACTTTATGACTTGCATCCAACCCACCCCCGTTTCCTTTCTGCCACTTTGCTGCTCGTTGAGTTTTGTTTACTTAGAACGACTCTGTTTCCGGTCCTATTGACTTAAAAATAATCTTTTCCTCTAATTACTGTAGGGTTCACATGGTATGACGAATACGTGTACGTACTACCAGTACGCTATTCATTCATTCATTCATTCATTCAGTGGTGCTATGAGTTTGTCTGATCGCTGGTTGGTCGCTGGTTGGTCGCGACCAGCCAGCGACCAGCCAGCGACCAACCAGCGACCAAGATTTTTGTTGCGACCAACCAGCGACCAACCAGCGACCAGCCAGCGACCAACCAGCGACCAACCAGCGACCAGAAAAATTTTCGCGGGAAGCGCGGACAGACAGATATGCATCTATTTCAAAACATCGCAACATACTATGCGTCCACAAATAGCGTAAAACATAAGTGATTTGTAAAACATAGTCTTATTGATGTCCTTACATCGAGAAGGAACGAAGTGCCTCTTTTCTAGTTCGATGATCAAGTTTCCATGGAATAGCGCATGAGAACTGACCGTTTAGCGCGGTTTTTACCACTTTAGTTCTCTAAACGTTTTGCGTAGTTTCAGAAAATCACAAACCAGAAGTCCATGTTTGACGAAAAAATCTTGGTCGCTGGCTGGTCGCTGGTTGGTCGCTGGCTGGTCGCTGGTTGGTCGCTGGCTGGTCGCTGGCTGGTCGCGACTAACCAGCGATCAGACATTGTCGGGGTGAGACATTCGTCAACGATTACTGTACATACGTGGTACGTGGTACGAACGAATATCCAATGCGTATAAAAGCAGATTATTCGCACCCAAATGCGTTCATAACCCTTTATGTGTCATAACTTTCGGAGAAGGATATCCGCAAAATTTTATCCTTCTTCTTCAAAAATACATCCTCAACATTTTTCTCCGTTTATCCTCGTGAACTTTGGTTTTTTCAGGAGGAAGAATTTCCGATTATCCTCGTGAAAATGCTGAACAAAAATCATCAATTTGTCTGCGGATATCCTCGTGATTTCTACCAAGAGAAGTTTCAGTGTGGAAATTTATCCTCGTGAAAAGTCGATTTTTGGGGTCAAATGACGAAGATATCCTGCAATTTGCGAAATTTTCTGATTTTTGAAAAAAAAGAAGGATTTTGAAATTTTATCCGCATGATTTCTATATGTCGAAAAAAAAGAGAAGGATAATTTCTGAAATATCATCGTGACATAAATATCCTCAAATGACAAGTGTATCACACAAAGACATATGAAAGTATGATAATTCACATTCAGCAAATGAGAATTTTAGTAAAATGCAATAGCAGGATAAAACACTTAGTGTGCAAATATCACAATGTGTTGTTTCTGTTGGTCAACCGCAGGTGAGTGGCATTGCCCCTTTGTGAGTTTCGTTTCATTTAGAGCCTAAAAAAAAGAAGAAAAAAGATTAGGTAGGCCCATGTACTTTGTGATCCAAATCATTTCACAACTTTTCTGGCATTAGTTGTGAAGTGATTTGCACCACTTTTGAATAGCTGAAAAGGAGGACATAGTCAGGATGAATTGCAAGGATAATACAAAGTTTGATAAATAGACTCCAATGAGTTTTTGACAGCAGTTGACTGTTGGAAGACACAGGGTAACTCTCCGGAGTAGCAGGTCAACAGGTTTTATTTGTTCATTGGGGGTGTTTATCACTGTTATACAAACTGCCCCCCCCCCCCCCTATCTGTTCGCCCATTCCGCACTTTATTCACCCATTCCAGTCTCCATTTCTGAACCTCCAGTTCCCTTCTTTCCTCCCACCTTCATGATGGAGTTCATGGTGATTTTGGTTGTGCTGTTTCCAATCATGATCTCGACTTCAATCTTTCTTCCTTCCTTCTCTCTCTTCTTCTCGCTGACTACCAGTTCCAGATCCGGCAATTCCTCCACTTCATCTACATCTTCATCTTCATCTTAATCCCAGTTGCCCTTGCTGTTGATGACCTCCTCTTCTCTGACATCTCCATCTTCCTCTTCATCCTCCCCCTCCCATTTTTAGGCATTTCCCATTTCTCTTTTAGCTTTCTCAAGGGACTTCAGACTATGGGCATTGTTTGATTCACCACGGATTATGGTGCTGGGGCGGGTTCTACACTTATCTGGGCTGCTCAATTCAAAATCGATATCGTTCTCCATGCTCTTCGCCCCATTGGCTTGTTAAAAGAAAGAAGGATTTATGGACGATTTCTTCTAGAAAGGTAAAAGAAGGATTTCTTCCAAAGTACTATGAAAGAAGGATATTCCCAAAGTACAATAAAAGATGGATATTTCCAAAGTACTATGAAAGAAGGATATTCCCAAAGTACTATGAAACAAGGATATTTCCCCAAAAAAGCAGTTGTGTTAGGAGGTTAGTATAAAAGGATATCCAATAACACTTTTTTTGTTAGTGGCATTTATTACTTGCGCTGCTGGCACTCCACCCGGCACTGCTGCCAGTGGGCAAAAGCGAAGCCTAGAAAAAATAAATATGAAACTTCTTCACTGTGTGCACAAGTGTTAGAAGATAGCCTTTAATTTATCGCATGTACTATTTAATGCTGTTATCATCCAGTGCCTGCTTTTCCGCCTGCTTCTGCATTTTTCGACAGAGGAACTCTGCCGTGCCCTGAGAAAGATGTTGTGAAAATGTGCACATGACCCCTTCCGGTGAAAAAAGCAGTTCCTTCTGTTGCTCGTGCCAGGCTGGTAGAAGACCCTGCATCTCCTTACCTAGTATACACCTCACGGGGGCGCCTATAATAATGCATGCAAAAGCGGAGATGTTTTTCTTTCCGTTTTCTTTTTCTTTCTTCTTGTTCACAGATGGGACCCCTGTAGATTGATGTAAAATAGAGAAAGGGGCCCCTGATTGTGACCAAAACGGCCGTAGCATTGAACACGACACCAATATTAGCCAGCTTAGTCTCTCTTCCCTTATGTAGTCTTGACTCTTGACCTTACCTAGTATACACCCAGTTGTTCACACACACTGATGTGTTCAGCTGCTACCTGATATCCTTCTAAACCCGTTTTCATGAGGATTTATTGAAACATAGAAAATTTCCGTGCGGATTTTTCACGAAGATAAAATTCACGAGGATTTAGCATTTTTTCAAAATTCTTTATTTAATACAAAACAAGGATCACAAAGAAGGATTTTTCACAAAAATATTTAACACGGCGGATCGCGATTTGAGGATTTTTGAAAAGTAAATAGCAGGATATCATACTGAAAAACTGACGAGGATAAAAACAGTGTTTTCACGAGGAAGGAACGGACGGCCCTATAGGGCCGTTATGAACAGTAAAGGGATAATACGTGTAGAGCAAAGTTAAAAGATGAAAACTTTTATTCCAAAAGGAACAAAAACAAAAACATCTTTGCAGGAAGGAGCGAAGATACCGTACTCGCCTTGTACAGAAATGGCAAAAATTATTCGGCACAATTCGGCACGGCACAAATTTCGGGTCAAAATTCACCTTGGCGATATTCTATCTGGCGCAAACCTACAAACCCTATATCCATGGCTGTCCACGCCATTGCATGTGTCACGTCGAGTCACGAACACGTCGAGCGTACGCCCAGCATGTAACTACATACAGTGTTCTTTCTTTTCACTTGCGCTGCACATCTTTGACAGCAGCCACCAGGTTGACCAGTTGCCTGAGCTGATGTCGGGTCATCTCTTTGGATTCCAGTATTTTCTCCAGCTGGCGAGCAACTGCAGCGGAACTGGAGCTTGCTGCATTCACGTAGGCTTCTTCTTCCAGCTTGTTCACAGCGAAGACCAAACGACCAGCACACTGCAAGATGGCTCGACGCTCTGTGGACTGAGAAGATCGATGCCGTCTCACATTGAAATTCAGCCAGACGTGGGTGAACTCCAGGAAATAATGGGCCTATTGAGGACAAAAATCAGACTAAACATGTGTAAGTACAGAAACTCTTCAGTCATATTTTGTTTTCTACTTTCAAAAATAGCAAAGCAGATACACCACCTGTACACTACACTACTGTACAAAAGTAAGTATATTGTATGCTACTGCTTCTCAAACTTTTGGCTTTGGGGTTGGAGAAAAAGCTTATCGGTCTCCGGGCTCAGGGGGTTTCCCTCTATCTGTTTTTACCCCACAACAGTATCCCCTCCACATGCAGTACCTGTTCATAAAGTCGCAAAATCTCCTCTCTGAACTGTCTAGCCGCCCCGACCTGACACAATATCCTGGATGACGTCACTTCTCCCTTTTTCTGCTCCATTTTTGGAGCGGTTTCTGAGCCAAAGAGCAGGTAGTTGTGGTTGGTGGCAAATGCAGCGCTGGTGGTTTTCAGCGCTTTTACCAGTGCAGTCTTGTTCCTCAGACGAGCCTGTCGATGCCCCACACAGCGCTGGTACACATCGCGACTGACCCAATTGTCGCCGATGCGAAAGCCTTTTGGGACGTCTTGAAGGAAAACTTTCTGAAAAAAATAATATGCGAATACTGTAATCAGTAAATAATGTACGGTATGCAATCTTGCAGGAAGAGGGATCGGGTTTCTCGGGCAAATACAATACGGCACTTTAAAAATATGTGCTTGAAGAAATTGAGGGTTTTCATTTCACTTTTTACAGTACAATACCCTACACTGTAAAACCTCATTTATAGCCCCAAAAGGTGCAACCTTGTTCTCCGATTATAGGGCGCAATGGCCAGTACGTCTTTACAAAATAATTTCACATCGTTTCGAAATTCATTAGCCGCCGGAGCTACATATAGCTATAAGGGGCTACAACAAAATTACGCAGAAATATTAGAAAATGTCGAGGTTTTTAGTTTGAAAAAGAGCCTTCCTTGCAATAATTTCACCTCTGTTGTGGTTGAGCCCTTTTTCGGCTTGCAATAGTAATGCCTGCCATCCGTCCATGCGCCGACACATTCCCAGCAAAAATCTCCACCGCACCGACACACGACGTGATTGCAGCCGACGCCTTTCTGCATGCGCAGCATACAATGCGGACATCGCTTCACCTCCACTTCGTGACTGCCCTGCAGGAGGGAGCCAGGGAACAGTTTGCCGTCATCTCCTGAGCAATGGCACAGAACCAGACAAAAAATATAATTATAATGACTCATTCCGGATACGGAGAGAGATACGGCTAATTCCGGGTTTAGTCGCATAAAAATGTTGGCTGGGCGAAGGCTGCAACCAGGCGTCGTTTTTTGGCGTCGTAATGCAGCGCGACGGCGATTTTTGTCTTAGCATTTTTCTCCTCGCCAGTAAAAAAAGTCATCCCTCAAGCTCCCAGAAAAGTTGTACGCCCCGGGTTTGTGTGACAACTTTGAGGAAAAACTTTGTTTTTTTCAAGCTGTCCAGGTGTCCACACCAACCCGGGATGTACAACTTTTCTGGGAGCTTGATGGATAAAAGCAGGTAAACCGCTGACTTACTGTTAGGTATGTCGTTCTAGTGACTTCGCTGTTTCGGCCGGCGGTCGGCAACAAAAAAAGAAGCTCAAAAATATCTCAACTCATGGATACGCATCGCATGTCGCATCTACCTGGAATGTTTTCTTTTCCCGCACCCGTCGACAAACAGTGTCATCGTGAGAGCCATCGTCGAAACCCTGGAGACATTTCCAGCAGAACGCGCCGCCGCAACGACATTCCATGTAATCGCAGCCTTCGCCCTTCAACATCTTCGTGCCGCAGTGCGGACACTGCTTAACCTTCACCGCAGGCAGGCGAGATTCCGCCTCAATCATCGATAAATAGTCACCTTAATTAATTTTAATTAAAATCGGGAGATGGCGAAAAAGTGATCAATATCAAGGGATATGGTACTGTGGGGTAAACCCGGCCATGGGGTGTAACCCGGCCACCTAAAGCTAAGGACCTTTGAACTTGCTGTTTCAGCAAATAATCAACGAAATAGCTCATTTGAAAGAGGAGAGTTCAAGGAATCGATTTGGCTATTGGATTCCCTTTCTATTAGATTGGCGATTGATACTATTTATCTCAATAAGTCCATTGGTTGATTATGCTGTACTGTACTTTATGCAGCCCTTAAACTTACAGGTGGCCGGATTTTTCCATGGCCGAAATCCGAAATTGCCTGTCATGCTGTCCCTACCCCCTACTCTAAAGTTAAGTACGTACATATGCTCACCGTTCGCCTTGAGCTGCTTTACGTAGAGCTCGGCGTGTCGACAGCTCAATGGCCAGTGGACACCGTTCGAGCAGGAGAAGCACCAAATCTGACCGCACTCGCACACGACAACGTCAGATAGGCCTGGAAGTGATAACAGTTTGCGTATGCTACATTGCTTCATCAGTTTGAGATACTGTACCTACAATTGGATTTTAGGTTTTTGCAAGCATAAGTATGTGCTTAGCTTAGGCTTCGGCCTAAAAATTTTGTCACTCACTACACCGCTGAATAAATGGGAGCTGCGCAATTTATACCGATGGGGAAAAGGATCAGGTAACGACTATTTCATTGCTGGGCATCTCTCAGGAAATGAAAAAAGCTATACGGGGATAAGTATAGCTATAATCCCCGTATAGCTTTTTATGCGTTCACGTGGCTGAACGGAACGAAGCATTTTTTGGAAGCTACGGTTGGTACCTTTGCTTTCGATCTTCAAAATGCGACCACATCGCTCATTCGGACACCAGAGCCAAGTGGTGGCGTGCCTGAGGAGGTGTCGGTCCCTCAGCTGCTCCGCGTACCGCTTGCACAGTGGCAGCGGCAGTACTGTGGTCAGACTGTCGTAGTCAACGATGTGATCGCAGGAGCCCTCCTGGAAAAATAAGCAGTGGCAAAAATTTGAGGCCCACACGCAGTGCCACTGTATGTGTCCATATGCATGTCCACTTTGCTGACATACCGGACATCTGATGGGAATCAGTGCGTTTCGGATCTGCTGCGTGCAGTACTGCAGCCAACAGTCGGCGCAGAACCAGTGCCTGCACTGCGCGATGCAGAAGCCGATGTCGCGCACCGGATACGCGAAACAGATCTCGCAGTAGGTGTCGCTAGTGTCGCAAAAGCCCGGGTAGCTCCGGACGGCCGTCAACTGACGCTGGAGCTACAAAATAAATAGACAATCTTTATACACCATGTCCAATCTAATTCAATGACGCCTTAGCTCAGCTTAGCTTAGCTTAACCTTCCTGAGCCTAAGCCTAAGCCTAAGCCTAAACCTAAGCCAAGCCTAAGCCTAAGTCTAAGCCTAAGCCTAAACATCATCGACTCAAGTTTATCAATGATAGACTGCTCAACTGCCAACAGTTTTGCAATTTTCGGCTCAGTTGAGCTTTCTTGACCGGCTCAACACTATCAGGTACTCGATGCACATACAGTACAGTATGTAGCCTACATATGTACAGTACATACCATAAGTACCTTTCGAGCCATATTCGACTCCTTCAAGGCCAGATCAGCAGCTTCATCTTCATCCAGACATTGGGTAGTTGACTGCAATTTCCCCATCAAATCCACTGGAGAAACAGCAGCTCGCTCCTTCTGAACTGGCATTTGAGCAGGGGAGGAAGAATTTGTTGGAGCATTGGTTTCAAAGCTGAAAAAACATAAGGGCTTCGCCAAAAAATCCAAGCCAAAAACGGAAAAATCGTAGCCGAACACAGAGAACTTCAACTCAATGAACATAGAACATTGCAGGTGCAGTGCAATGGGGTAAACCAGACATTGGGTGCCCTCTTTGTTGCAGATAAACCCGAAAGACCCAAGTGGCCGGGTTTACCCCATCCCGTTTGCGGCTTACAAGTTCAGTGGCAGTGTTCCAACGCGCAGTGCTGCGGCTTTGAGCACACTTTCAACCGTTTGAGTCTCCGTTGTGTCGAAAGCACCATCCAAATTGACGCAACCCGCATCCGCAGTGAAAAGACCGTTCATCCAAACCCTGAAAATTTTAAAGGCAATGACTCATCTTTGTCCTGCATATCAGTCGTGTTGTTTGTTACGCTTACTTGACATTCTTCCACGCATTTTCCTTGCTGTCAACGAATAGATGAAAGTCGGCGAGGTTTATCGGTGCGACCTCGAAAATCACCAGAACCTCCACCTGCCTGTCGTGGGACCCGTGAGACACCTGCATCACATTGCTAACCGAGGCGGAAATGTCGACGCAAAAGCGCCGCGGCAGCCAGGACACCTCGTAGAAGCTGTCGGCGTATTCCCGCTTTAAAAATTCCGGATCCAGACATCCTTCCGGGATCTCGACTTCAACTGGAATCATCTGGAATGATCCAGTTGTAGCAGCCAGTTGAACGCCATCGCCCTGGGTCCCAAAATCTGCAGCCGTAGCAGATGAGGTGGACGGTTGGTCTGGATCGGGATTGGGGGCCGCAGCTGAAGCTCGAAATTTGGCGGGGAGGAAACGGTCGTCGCGAGATACCTGACGAATCCAAGATCGGGACACGATCTCGAATTCGGAGCTGCAGCTGGAAGAGGACCTGCAGCTGCTGGACGATTCTGCGCTCTTTTTGCCGGGTTTCCTGCTCTCCTTTTTTGCCGGCGACACAACAAAATCCGACAGGGAAGCTGTAGTTGCATGAACTGGGATCACGCATCTTCTCGCCTCTTGTGAGGAGTCGAATGATCCGATCTCGTTCCACTCGGAAATTTCATCCAGAACTGGCAGCGCCTCGTCAAGCAAAGAATTTGTAGTGGTCGCATTGCGGTTGACCCGTTTGAAAGAACGGTCGACGTAATCGTCTGAAAAATACCGGGAAAGATGAAGGTCAAAATCGACGGCACGAAACTCTCTCGAAAATAGTTGGCGGTTTTCGCGCGTGAGCTTTTTTAGCACAGCTCAACGTTTTGTCTGGTCGACTTGAACACAACAGATCAAGTATAGGTACAGTATGTACGTACGTACGTGCACATCAAATCCAATCAGATGAACCAAAACTTTTTCAAAATCGCCCGAAAAAGCCAAGTTTTTGAGACAGGCTGAAACTCCATTTGGTTACTTTTTGTGCCAATTGCAAACGTGGGCACCTATCCTAAGTAGTGATATTAGATAGTAAACTAACCGCCCCAGCAGGTCATAAACTTTTATTTCTTACGGTTGCACGCCTTCTTCCTCTCGCTGCGCAAAATCGCTGGAACTGCGCACGGTGTCTTGATCTCGTATTGCACCAGCAACTCCGATACTTCCCGTTCCTCAGGCTCCGTTAGTGCAGCATCTCTCATTTGCCATGCCCGCCCTGCTCTGCCATGCAGCATCTGCCATGATCGCCTCTTTTTCTTCTTCGACGGCTTGGGCTTTTCAGTCAGCGTCTTCTCCTGCGCGTAGTAGGAGTTAGCCAATCGATGTTTGACCTCTCCATTCTCACAGTAGTGGTAAGCCTTGGTTTTGTCGGTCTGTTTGCCGGACATGACACCGAACTCGAAATTGAGAAACTCCTGCTCCAGAACGGCAACTCGCTGCTTGTGGGTCTGAAACGATCAATAGTAGCCTACTAAAATTCATTCCGGATACGGGATGAAAATGTTGCATACGTTCAGCTTTCTGGTACAGCAAGAAATACTTCAATACATCCGGAACACATATTATGCTCTGGGGTATACCTACGTACACAAACTTGGGAGGATAGGGCACAGAATTTTGATGGAAATCGATATCGTTACGTCAATATTACACGACCAAATATTGCCTTTTTATGATTCTCCGTCCCAAAAAAATTTTGGGCCTAAGCATACCCCTGAATGGGTCTTTAAATTATACCTTTTGGCTACCATTTGAAGGGTCTATGTCAGCCCAGACCAAAAATTTTTGGGGCGGAAAATCATGAAGCAATGGTACTTGTCCAGGCACGTAATGTACGTACGTACGTACCACGTTGCCTATATACCCAGCAACCGCCTCTACATGTGGATCCTACTTTGCTTTACACCCTGTATGCGATACTTTGCGGGAACACCCTGTTGTATGCGACCGAATTTACATACCGTATTTACCCATGCATAGCCCCATGGGGCTATGCAAAAATTGAGAGGTCCTATATGGGGCTATGCATAGGGGGGGGGGGGGCTATGCATAGGGGCTATGCATGGGACATTTTTTTATGTTTTTGAGAGGTGCACAGAGGCATATTTTTAGGTCAAAAGCACATGTTTTAGGGCATAATTGAGGTCAAAACAGGGTTATTCTAGTACAATACACCCCCAAGCAGGCTTATAGGCATCTTAGCTTGGTGTGGGAGTGGCTATGGGTAGCTTATGACCAGCTTATGTAGGTAGGTTCAGGTACTGTACAGTACAAATGAGGCTATGCATAGGGGGGGGGGGGGGGGGGGGGGGGGGCTATGCATGGGTAAATACGGTACCTGAAACTGGTCCAGATCTTTGGCCAGTCTCTCCGCCAGACGCCATCTTCCCTTCTTGTTTTGGGAATAGAAAACGTTGGGCTTGGCTTCGAGTCCGGAAGCGTCCGCAGGAACCGGAGCCCGAATTCCGGTCACCGGATCCGGAACCCGACGATCGGCCACCACCACCCGCTTGATGAAAGCGTCCGCCTTAAAGCTCTTGTGGGACAGAGGCAGTGCGTTCTTGTGCTGCCTCGATCGGCTATCCTTCGACGGGAAATCAAAGTCTCCTGCCATCAGGAATGAATTCTTTCAAGTTTTGCTGATGCAAATAGGAGAAACGTCTGTGTTTTGGAGGGTGTAAAAGGCTTAGCTACAACTAGCTAATAAAAGCTGTGAAAACTTGTTGGATTATGAATAAGGAATGGAAAGTGAATGGTATTCGTTTGCGTGGCGCTTTTATACTGTGACACTCAGCTGACTTGACTTGCTGAAGGTTGCCCAGTGATTGTGCAATATCGGCCTTTTCTAGGCAACGACGCAACGTCAAATGACGTGTTGTCTATTATTAAACTAAAATACGTATTGTTGGTACGTACGTACGTAATGATGGAATACGGCGGTGGGGACGTAAGTTCCGCCTGTGTCAATAGTACATGATTCACGCCTCAGCACTTTTGACAATAACTTGGTATGGTACTCTCAATGCCCTATGCAATGCAGTTACGCACCTACACTACAGACTACACTCACCAATGTGGAAAAACTTTTCTTCAACATTGCTTCAAGCACACGCGTCGTACCATATAGGCGTCGTACCATATAGGTATACATACGTGTACGTACGTACACATACCTGTTACCGCACGCAAAACTACTGTCCAACAAAATGCACGTAACAATAGTACACTTCCAAAAGACCGTTATTCAAAGCTCTAAAAGATCCGAATACACATACGTACGAAGGAACAGGCCCAGTTTGTCAAAGAAAGCTTCACATCAATTCGTCCATCTCCAGTCCCTGCAACCGCAAGCGTTCCCTGAGGGTTAACCCCGTTGGACTTTGCATCTGCATCCTATCTTCAGCCATTATTTCCTTTTCTGATCCCATCTCTCCCTCCATCTCAACGCTTCCACCAGAATTTTCCAGCAGCTGTTGGTTCTCATTGAGTGAGATTGAGACGTTTTGCAGATCTGCGGCTAAGCAGCAAGCTTCAATTTCATCAGTTGGACTGGCACTGAAGTGGAAACTTGATTGCAGTTGCTCTTGTTCATCATCGGAATCTGGGATGCAAATCACGGAATTATTGAGATTGAGATCGAGTTGAGCATCATCATCCAATGATTCCATCTCTGTTGGTGAATGCTGCTTCTTTTGGGCTGTAACAAAAATTAGAGCCACAAATTTATTGCCATGAAGGCAACTGATGGAAAGGTAGGGTACCATGGGGTAAACCCGAACACGGGGAAAACCCGGACACCTAAGCTTTTCTGAACTTGCCGCTTCAGCAAATGATGAATATGTAAGAGGAGAGTTCCAGGAATCGATTGGTAGAATACTTGACTCAATCGATCATATGGTTGCTGAGACATACTAATAGGTGTCCGGGTTTACTCCGTGTCCGTGTTTGCCCCAAGGTACCCTATACCTGGCCCAAATTACCCCGCCCACCCTTACCTTTCTCTGCCGGCCTCTCCTTCCTCTTCGGTTTCTTCTTCGTCTTCTTCGCCTCGTCGCAATGTTGCTGAAACTGCTTCAGCTGCTCAGGAAACGCCTTCTCAACCAGACTCAAAGGTTCCAAGGTCACGTAAAACGCCTCATCGCTAATGCAGTCGCATTCTACACAGTAATAGAAAGAAAACATAATGCCGTTGCTTCTACAGTACGTTTCTGGGCTGCCAGATTTACCCCACAGTACCCTGCCATACAGAGCCATGCAGCGCAACAGTCTTACCCAATTTCTTCCACTGTACTTCCAAACTGGCAACACCGTGTCTGACGCGCTTTTTCACAATCCTACAGCATCAAGAACGCATAAAAGTAATAGAAAACCAAATAATCGTAAACAGCACAGTGGCCACAGTAATCAGGAACTGATAACCTCCTCAAATATTCTTTCTTCCCCTGATTTAGGGGATACTAAATTTTACGTCACGCAAAAGAGGGGATTGTGCATTCTCCTCACCTTTCCAAAACAAGATAAGACGGAACCAAAGACATGGTGCCTTGACCCAACAATCTCAACGTCCAAAGAGAAAGCAAAGGAATGACCTTGGCTACAGCGTACGACTCGAGCCACTCCAACTTGCGATTCAAAAACTCCTGCGACATATAGTAATATTATTGTCCCAATTACTCGGCTATTGAAGGCTTATTCGCTACGTGTGCTAAGAATTATTCATGGTCGCCAGCCGACTCCTCAATTTTTCAGTGCGTTTTCGATCGATGCCCGTGGGTGCCAGGTTACCGATCAAAAAACGCACCGAAAACCAGAGAGGCTAGCTCGCGCCCACCTAATCTAGCGAAAGTAGCGAATAGCAGTGTACAGGCATAAATGTAGGCCTTCCTATATTACCACAAGCTTTGTGAAGTTCAACCGTTGCCACAGCAGATCGATGGTCGCAACTGGCACGGGTTTCTCATCCAAAAACTCCGACAAAATTCTCTCATCAGGAAACGCAGTTTGGCTGCTGCAAATTCTTTTCAAAATGGCCGCTTCAATCTTCGATGTAGGGTGGTTGTTGATTGGCAAGCCATCAGCAGTATCTCTCCATGATTTCAACCTATGAATTATCAAATTTCAGGCATTTGCGGCATCCGCATCCGTAGCTCAGTGGTCTAAGCCGCCCCATGCTCGAGGTTCGATTCCCACGAAGGAACAGTATTTATCTACAGGGTGTTCCATAATATACTCACCGGCTGTTTCTGTCTCTATCTCCACAGCGGGGTGTCATTTTTAAATGCGCTCTTTTGCAATCGGTAGCCAAGGCTTTAAAGTTCATGCAGACAAAATTTCAACTTTCTAGGCCAACAGGAAGCGGCTCAAAATAGCTCAGAAAAGCTGACCTCAGAAATCGAGGATTTGCCTTATGTTGTACCAAAATAGGGAGCATATTCTACCATCCAAAAGCTAATACATTTTCAAATCCTGATAAATATCACAAGTAAGACCCGGAAGAACCAAATATACTGCGCCATTGTGAAGAAATGTGAGAAAACTCATCCACGGAATGCTATTACTCGGTCTTAACCCCGGTCTAGTTCCCATAGTGAAAAAAACGTGAATTTTTGTGTTCGAAAGTTTGAGCTTTCATAACTTCTTTGACAGAAGGACTACAGGGCTGAAATTTTGCCTGCACCATTTTAGAAGCTTTACCTACCAAATGTAAAAGAGCGTACTGAAATCGAACGATCCGTTGATGAACGAGAGGCGCAAACATCCGGTGAGTTTATTATGGAACACTCTATACATCTTTCCAAAACTTCCAAACTACTGTATTCAATTGAAGGGCTGTTTTCAAGCATTTGCGGCATCCGCATCCGTAGCTCAGTGGTCTAAGCCGCCGCATCCTAGAGGTTCGAATCCCAGGCAGGTACAATATTAATCCAAACCTTTGCAAAGCTTCAGTTCCAGTTTTGAATCCCGCCAAAAACTTCAGCGCCATTTCCCGACCGACGCCAGTGACACCTTTCGGAGAATAATCGCAACCAATCAGAAGGCCGAGTGCAACCAGTTTGTGCCGATCCAAACGTAGACTATCCATAATTCTGTCCAATCGATACTCGTCAATTTGGGGCACTCGGCCGTCCAATGAGAAGTTTCGTAACACGCACTCGGCTCCGTACAGGAAAGCATCACCATCGTCTGTGATAACTGCATCTACCACCTGGTGGGAAAAAAATTGATTCTGCATTGTAGGCAGTATTGTTTGTTTGAGCCAAAGGAAACACGCACAGTAAAAGCATTTGTGGTGATAGCACAGCTGCAATAGGGCGAATTTGATCTGGTATGGGCTCTATCAACCTATTTTTGACTGCGCTTCAATATAGGCTAAACAACTCTTGGCCACCTCCCCTTTGACCCACGACTCCCGGCACCACCGACCCTCAAAAATGTCCTATTCCCGTTGGACATATCGCGACATTATGTACATGGATGGATGCGCCTTCCTTCACTGTGTTTTTAAAAAGTTTTAGTTTCGTGAAATTACCTCATTAATGGCGCATTTAGCATAAAAAACAAATTATGTACACACAGTAAAGCAAAGCAAGAAATAGAAATTTCATAAAAAATGTACTAGCAACAACGAATTTTTGAAAAAGTTTTGCATGCTAAAAGTAATGTAAAAAAAGTTAAAACTTCCCATATGGACAATTTCGTATTACGTCCAACGGGAAAAAAGGACATTTTTGAGGGTCGGTGGTGCCGGGAGTCGTGGGTCAAAGGGGAGGTGGCCAAGAGCTGCTCAGCCTATATTGAAGCGCAGTCAAAAATATCAAAAATAGGTTGATAGAGCCCACACCAGATCAAATTCGCCCTATTGCAGCTGAGCTATCACCACAAATGCTTTTACAATGGTGTTTCCTTTGGCTCAAACAAGTAATAGGGTGCTGTGGGGTAAACGCGGCCATGGGGTAAACCCGGCCACCTATGCGCCTCTAAACTTGCTCTTTCAGCAAACGATGACCCAATTAGCTCAATTGAAAGAGGAGAGTTCAAGGAATCGATTGATTTCATACTTGTCTCAATCGGTCCATCGGTTGCTGAGATACGAAGCCTTGAATCCTTAGGTGACCCGATTTTTCCATGGCCGGGTTTACCCCATAAGTACCCTACTGTGAAAATAACTTTGGAGCACAAAGGATTATCGTTATACAGGGTGTCTAATAATAAACCATCCCCCTTCCCGTGCATGTAACTCGAGAACCACACCTTAGATTTTCATGCGGCTTTTTTTATTTTGTAGCCAAGGCTTGTGGTTTCAAAGTTGCATGCACGGAAAGGTGGATGGTTTATTATGAGACACTCTGTAGTAGTCTTACGTACCCCAGCTTTGTTCAGGGCAGCGCAAGTCGCTTCCGCTTCTCCGTCGCTCGTCACAACTGTCAGTCCGAGCAATTCGATCAGCTCTGCGCACTATACAATAAACAAAGAACCGAAACCATCATCAAGCCGACACCTCATTCTATTGAGGGTAAACCCTACTACGGGGGCAAATCCGGCGACCTGAGTTCAAGGCTGTATAATCACAGTCAACCAATAGACCGATTGAGACAAGCACGATATCAATCGACTCATTGAACACTCCCCTTTCGAATGAGTTACTTGGTTCATCCATCATTTGCCGACATAGCAACTTACTTCAAAGGAGCATAGGTGGCCGGATTTACCCCACAGTACCCCATGTGAATCAGCTATCAATCCGCGTGACGTAGCAAACCTCTTTCATTTCCCTGTGAAACTGAGTCCGTTTCAGCCTTCGTTCGCAACGATTGTTGTCGGTGTTGCCTTTGTGCTTCGGTTGCCTACTACGATGTTGTTGTCTCTCCTTCAGTACGCCAGCCTTCACTGCTGGAGCAATGGCGCTGTCACAGACGAAGACTAGTCGAATGTCCAATTGCAGCAATGCGTTGATGCGAAAGAATAGATTGCTAGAAAAGACAAAAACACAAAGATAGGGTATGTATGGCATAATGGATGGATGATAGTGCGGGGGAATTCGGGACGGTTGTAGGGGAAATTCGGGGCGGTTGTTTGTAGGGGAAATTCGGGGGAAATCGGGACGGTTGTAGGGGAAATTCGGGACGGTTGTAGGGGAAATTCGGCCTAAATTCTCGAAGGGATCGGGAGAAGGAATTTCCAGGAAATGTGCAAACAAACACCAGATGATCTCATTGCTTGCATAGCGCACAAGGATAATTTTTGATACCTTCTTTTCGAGCTGAAAATAGGTTAGTTACCCGAATTAATTACCCCTGGGCCCGAATTATGCCGCGTTCATCATACGTCTGACGTATCTAAGACTAAGAGTACACGTACGTACATGGTTGTGGTGCCACGTACTCCTACCTAGATACGTCAGCCGTACGGTGAAAGCACCACTACACCACTTAGGCCTACTTGTATATTTACCACGCATGCATGTACTTGTACGTACGCACCGCAAATGAGGCTTGACCACTGTCGGATTACTGACGGCAGTTTTCATTTGGCAGACCCAAAAGCCCAGGTCCACAGCCACAGTGCGACCGCGGAAATCCTCCAATGGTCTCCGCTCCTTTGTCGGTTCCAAAATGCCCCAAAGTTCCCGAACACCCATATTACCCGTACGTAGTCGTTCCTACAATGTGGACATCAGTGAAGTAAGGGCCCATTCACATCGAAGAGATGCGCTCGGCGTACACACGCAAATGCATGGACAGTCATGGAACGCCGAGCGTACGCTGAACGCATTGTCTCCAACTGCGAATGAGCCATATCTCTTACCATGGAACAGCAAATATTCAATAAGCATGAAGCATGGACAAAGTAACCATTTCTAACGATCAACGTGCAATTCGCAAATCTAAAATGCAGCAAACTACTACTTGCAAAAGGGTTTTATTGCCATTTCAATAAACGATAGCTCTTGATATAGTCTTTTTCATCTTATGCATTCTCGTCACTCTCTTCTTCGCGTTGTGACAGAAAGGGATGTCTTGAAATTTGCTACTTTCAACATAGATTGCTCTTGACGTTGACATACTGTATTTCTTCTCTTATGCATTCTCGTCACTCTCTTCTTCTCGTTGTGACAGAAAGAGACGTTTTCGAGCAGTGTTCATGTAGGGACGGAGTACCCATTCCGTATCCGCCGCTTCAATATTGTCCAAGGTTCCGAGCTTGATGCAATACACTGTAAAACACACCAGTAAAAACGCATTGCGCACGCAAGACAATAACGCCTAACGTCGGTAGTGCGTCGGTAGTGTTTTTACCCAACATTCTAAGAGTACCACCTGATGAGGCTCCAAGTTTGGTGGAGCGAAACGTTGTGGTTATAAAATAGTTTCACCATCAATTTCTGGTCTGACCCATTATTGCACATCGATTTTATCATGAATCCAAACGGCCAGCAAGAACCCTTTCGACATTTCAGTCGGTAGTGCGTGTATGCCCAATTCGCGACAACGCAACTGGTCGATACATAAACACGGCTGACTATCGTTCATACCGTTCCTTACGTTTTAGTTCAAATCTTGGTCCCTGCTCTTCCAGTTCAACATCCGTGCCACCAACCCGTTTGTAGGTGTGATGTCGAAAGGAGATGTAATCCTCCTCGTTGTAAAACGTCATCACTCGCTTGCTATCTTCTTTTGGCACGGGAAACAGATACTTGAGCACTGACATCACCTACCAATAAAGCAGACACTAACTACCAGTCACATAACCTCAGCAAAAGTCCATAATTATCATCCTAGGGGAAAAATGGGAACATCCGGCCATCTGAGTTTCAAGGCTGCATATCTCAGCGACCAATGGACCGTTTGAGACAGGTGACAGGATATCAATCGATTCATTGAACTCTCCCCTTTCAACTCTCATTCGGTTCATCTAGACTCGAGCTAGACTCGGTTCATCATTTGCGTAAACAGCACAAGGTCAAAGGAGCCTAGGTGGTCGGATTTACCCCACACTACCCTATTTACCATAGTCTGGCTAATAGCAGTTGGCACTTGGACTCAGGGCGAGTTGCGTAGTTGTACTTCTGCTAAATAGGAGTACACAAAGCGTGGACAGAAATCCGCATTTGTAGATCTATTTTACGCAACGCGCCTTGAGTCCAAGTGCCAACTGCTATTGGCCAGGCCATACCTTTATTATCAATTCTTGGTACTACGTACTTACCCTTTTGCCCAGCTTGGACGTGAAGTTATGAAAGAGCAGATGCGGGTATTGTTCCGACATGCGGCCCACGTCCGGTATGTCATGTCGCATTACTACGTTGCACAGGGTGAAGTAGACGGTGGGCCCAAACGGCAGGTGGCAGATGGTCAACGTGTCTGGCACCCCTCTGGTCTCGTGGACCAATAGCAGATCGGTGACGTCATTCGCGCGACACGCCGTAACCAACTGCTTCATTTCGTAGCGACCCCGGTTGAGGCGTTGAGCGTTGGGGAATAAAAGGCGTAATTCCTAAAGGAAAAAGCTATGTTTCGTAGGGTAATACTGCGGACGCGGAGTAATGGCTCATTCACATTGAGAAGAAAAAGCGCTCGGCGTACGGCCGGCGTATCCATGTCAGTCCATGCCTTTGCGCAGATAGATGGCATATAACACATACTGCGCAAAACCGTCATCGTTGTCAACAAGTCGCTAGGCTGTTGTCATTTGTTGTCCGTTTGTTCACGGTGAATATAAGGGTGCTGTCGGTTTGTTTTGTTGTCACTGTTGTCGGTTTGTTGACGAAATGACAACAAACCGACAACACCCGTATATTATTCGTCAACAAACGGACAACCGATAACAGCTGAGGAACTTGTTGACAACAATGACGGCTTGTTGCGGTATGTGTTAAGAGCAAACCTTTGCAAACTGCTTCAGTTTCGAACTGGGACTTCGCGATGTGGTAATCATAATTTTCGGATCTGACACGCCTGCCCACTTGTACTCGTCATCTACGTGAGACGATATGCCTAGGAACAAAGCAGGAAACGGAATAACATTTGTACGTCCGAGGGTAGCGTGGGGGCAAAATCGCCCATGGGGTAATTCCGCCCCGATTTGACGCTTTTACCCCTCGCGACCACCAATAATTCGTAACTGGTTCATACCCCTCATTAACCCATGCTAAATATGACTGTCACACCTACCGTATACGTAAGGAGCGCACCTCCATATGTAAGGGGCGAACCTTACATACTAGTATGTGTCGACGTGTTGTTCTGGTGAGCACCGGTACGCATCAGTAGTTTTGGCAGTCATGTTCAGTATGGGTTACCAAACCTTCTCCTCCTTCTCCATCGTATTCCATAACTCTCTGCAACTCCAAAGCATCCTTCTGCAGGTCATTCGGTATGTTTCTATTGGCTAAAACAATACAGCAGCTGTACCTACTTGTTTGCAACATTATCTGGTGTTTACGTAGAGTACAATACAATCAAGAATTGCGTACAGAGTATCCCAAAGCACAATTTTTAATTTTTTTTGCAATGAAAGCATGGCATACCGTCCAAAGCCTTTTGCAAGCGCTCTTTCTTGTCCTGAAGGGTCTTCTCTTTCTCCTCCAAACTTTTGCGATAAATATACTCCCGACGAAGTCTAGCTTGTCTCCGCAACATTATTTTCTCTTTATCTTGTCAATAATACCCAAATTCTGAACGGACTTTGTGGTATTAACTAATACGCAACCAAAACAACCAACAACCAAAACAACCAACGTGGACTTCCTAAAAAAATAGCTCCGCCTAAATGACACACTAGTTGCGCGTGTGAAGAATCATGATCAATCAATCAAAATATACCCTTATCAAAATTGTGGGGTAGCGTGGGGACAGTTGGTCCAACAAAGTAATGTTTGCATCCAACAAAAGTCTAGAGTGACCGAAAAAATGGAAAACTTCCAATGTCATAGGCGTTCAAACAAAATAGCATGAATTCGCATGGAAAATATGGATTTCAATTCCAGGTGTTGAAGTTACTGGGCACTGAGAGCTGGGTGGTGAATGGCAATATATGTCTTGCGCAGGTGCTTGGGCAGACTTCAGCTCAGGCTAGGCTTAGGCTTTGGGCTTAGGTATTGGATTCAGAGGGGTAGACCTCAGCCTCAGCCTTAGCCTGTCTGTCCATGTGCCTGTGCAAAGTAGATATTACCATGCACCCCGCATCCACTATGCACCGCTTGTACCCCCAAATTACCCCGCACTACCCTATTGCAAACGCTGACTCAAATATTATGATGCTACCCGGCCCATTTGTTGCTTCGACAATGTCTGTTGCGCCACTTTGTTTGTATGTGCCATTTAGGCAGATCCTATTTTCAAGAAGTCCACGTTGGGTGCGATTTGGGTGTTTTGGTTGTTGGTTGTTTTGGTTGCGTATTAGTTATTACCGACTTTGTTCCTTTGTTTTTTCATGGACAGCTAAATTTCACCATTCTCCGTCAATAAAGGACACGTCGCTAAACTTCACTGTGCGCTAGGCTCTTTCGCTTATGGGCCACTTGTCGCTTCCTCATCGCACAAAACATAGCACTAAATTTAGTTCACCGCTTCTTGTTGGATCATTTCTGAGGTTTTGTGGAAAAAATAAAGCTGTGCCTATGCAGTAGGATTTCGGCTTTCATGTGAACTCAACTATATTGTATTTCTTTGTTACTTGTAGTACAAAATAAGTTGGAAATATACTCAACCAGTCAATGTAGTTCCTTTTGTAGTTCAACCAGTCACTTTAGCAGGTCCACCTTGAGCTCCACTAGTCACTCTAGACCCATCTGAGCGAGCTCCATCTATGAAAAACTTCACCAGTCACTTTGCTCCTTAGCTCTACTTAGTTACCATCAATGACTCCAGTAACACTTGGAACTTCATCAGCTATTTCAGTCACCACCTAAAAGTTTAGATGAGCTCCAAACGTTACTCAAGCTTCATCTGGAGTTCTAGTAGCCACTCTAGCTCCACTGAAGTTATATCAGCTACCTCAACAATTCCTACATTCCACTAGCCTATCATCTCCATGTGGACTCAAATCAGCCATCCAGCTAAACTGGAGCTCTACCACTCACTCCACTGCAGCTGAAACTTTAGCTGCATCCCCAATAGCTACCCCAGCTTACTTGGAGCTCTGTCTGTCAACAACTCCTGTGTTGTGATATTGGACACCCATGAATCAAGTGCCAGTCCCCAGGTATACCACCATACTAGTCATGCATGTAATCATGCAATATATCAATGAAATGGCTTCATGATGATTGCGCTAGTTGATATGTACGTATTTTCCTTGCATTTCTGCATTATTATTCATGTTTTCGTGCTGAACAACAGCCACACTTCTTGTAAAACGTCAATAATGCTCGCTATTTGTATGGCTGTGTGTACAAAAGTGGCCCAATAACGAAAGCGAAGGAAATGAGTGTCGCCTCCATTTGCGTGGTTTAGAATTGAGCCCTCCATGGTTTTTTTGTCGGAAAGGATTTCGCGAATTTCGCTATTTCTTTCGCAGAGTAATTCGATTTTCCGGCGACTTTTTCTTCATTACTGCTAGAAATGAAAATTATTTGAAGAAATGTTTCCACTTTTCGCAGAAACAAATCTTTGTGTCGTCTTTCTCGTTTTACTTTACCAGTTGGAATTCCCTGGGTGCTGGGTGCTGCGTAGACTGCCTAATACGGGCACCTACTGTGACGGACCGGTCACTTCAACATAGAGTTAACCTTACTGAGCGGTAGGTGACATGGACTACTGAATAGGTGCGGCATAGACTACTGAATAAGTACTAGGTGCTGGGCATAGACACTAGAATTGGGGAGGACGACCGCCTCCACAACACAAAGTGTCCAACCTGGTCTGACAATGCACTTCCAATAATAGTGGCAAAATTGACTCAGGGTGGACAGTTTTCTATTCACATATGAACTACACATATCAACTTACTCTAAAATCCTAAAAACATGCATAGCAGTCACATGGGTTCCATTCAATGACAAAGAACATGTGAAATACAATACATATCAAATGTCCATATTCAATAGATAACAGTTGTCTTTTCTGACTTTTGAGCTTCAAAACATAGTTATGATAGGAATATGACCCTTTTCCACATGCTGTTCATCTTCAACAAATGATGCCAAGAGTATCACCTTGTTCTTGGCCATGCTGTTGAACAGTTTTGAGAGCAGTCTAACTGCAAAATTGTGCCCATTACCACAGTACAGTTTGTTGACAGAGGTTTCTTCCAACAGGCCATATTCCTGCAGCAGCTGGCAAATAACCAGCTCAATATTGGCTTCTGAATCCATGGTGCATGAAGACTGCTTGCTTCTCCACTGTTGTTGTGATGGCAGTCAATGAATCCCAGGAGTGCAGCCCAATGCCATGCCATGGGCCAGAGCACAGTTTGATTTGATGAGTCCACCACAATTTACCTGCAACAAAAATGCATCAAGTTGCATCCATAAGGCTGCCAAATAGTTCCTTGGCAACAGCATAGGCTACTAAAGTCTGTTTAGCTGCTATACAGTCTAACTAACCAACAGTTTGCAATGAAACTCTTTCACAGTTTGCATGTACAGGGTTTAGCAGCAAAATAGGAGCACAGTCATGAAGCATGGAGAGAAGTTCATATTTGCTTTTCTATTTTATACATGACTTGAGTTCCATAGCAAACTCTCAGTGGCCAGACTATTGGCCACTTGCACTAAGACTGGGTAGTCACAATCGAAAGGTGGCCCCGCTGTTTCAGATCAGTTTCAACAAGTATTGGGGTCAAAATTTTACCAACAATCGTGACACACCACGGCCGGCTTTCTATGTCTAAAGCGCCGGCAAAGGGGCGGGGCCTCGTGGTGGGACCTAAGCTTGCAATAAGGAGTTGGCTTCGGTTTTTGATGTGAGGCAAAAGGGAAGCGAAGCCAACCCTTCCTGTTGTAAAGTTATGCAGGCAGGCTGCTAACAGTGTTATTAGCACAGCACCAAGGTCAAACTGCGAGTCTTTGATTAGCTACTGGCACATCAATATTGGGTGAATAATAATCATTTACAGTTCAAA